>JASKGM010093122.1:35782-46205 GCA_034509205.1 Ceratonia siliqua
AATCACCCTTCGTGCCTTATTTCTCTTCATCTTCCCAGTGGGTCCCTTTTCAATTTTTTTTTAAAAATGCAAAAAGAAATACTAATTAAATGGATTCCCCGGTAAGTTTCAGAATTTGTTGATCATCATCATGCTCCGCACCAAATTGGCCCGCACGCGCTACCACACGAGCGTGTATTATTGGATATGTGAATGTGATCTCAAATTTAAACTTTGTCTCACACAGTGCCACACGTTTGAATTTAGACACGTGCCCATCTGTACGGTATTAAACCCCCATGAATCTGCTGTCAACATCTGGATGGGGAAAACGGCTCGGGTCTCGGTCTCGGGTCATATGGACTGGGACCTAACAATTATGATAATTTAAACAATTAAAAAAGAGAACACTTTTGGTAGATTTTAATTTTAGAAAAAATATGAGTTTTTTATTTACTTTTCAATTTTGCCCTTACCAGCCTACCAGGTGTGACATATTAATCACATTTTAATATAATTAGCGATGCCTTAAGTTCATGTTAACAACTAATATTTGTGGTATAGCGACAATATATGAATCATATATTTTCATAAATGACTAAATACTGCATGAGGTGGAGATAAACCAAAGGCAACATAAGAAAAGTAAATTATAAGCTTAATTATATCCTTAATTTATTAAAATTACATTAATGATCTCTTTAGTTTCATTATAAATAATATAATCTCCTTAATTTTATCAAAATTATAATTTTGATCTCTTATAATAAATTAAAATTACAATTTTAACAAACTTAAAAAATCAAAAATATAATCAGTTATCCAAATGTGATATTTTTGGTTACTTCTTTTGGGATTTTATTGGAAATTTCCTTTTTAGTAAGTTATACATAAAATTCCGTAACTCAATTTAGAGCGTAATAAAAAAGTACAGGCTAATGTTTCAAATGACAGACACGAAGAAAGGTTTAGTTTTGTTTGCACTCTTCTATTAACTTTGCTCTTAAAAATGAAGTATCAGACTGAGATGCATGACTAAAAAGTTCAGACAAGTTAATTCTGATGAAATGGCTTGTACCATCTTCCAAAGAGAAAAGTAAGAAGGCAAAAGAGTTAACTTCTACCAGCGTCAATCCCAGCGCATGCACACTCAAAGGGTGGATTGCTTGTTAGTAAACCATACCTCTGGAATGCCACTCATTTATCTCTTCACCTAAGAGATAAGGTTAAGAGTCAGTTTCCTTTCATATTACTCCCCAGTAACCTGAATTTTCGATTAAATGACAGCTCTCAAACCCATCCAATAGGCTAATACCATGGCCCAATAAGTAAATAATATAGAAATAAGTAATATCTATATCTTACAGGTTTGGTTGTTTGGGAAAGACATACTATCTAAAGCTCTTGAAACTTAAATGGTGGATACCTTCAAAAATACCCAAAGAATATGGCCGAATAGGCCTAAGATTTCATACTTCGATTACAAAACAGCTTGCAAGATTCCAAGATCAAGTTTACATCAAAAAGGAAATGAAGGCAAGAAGAGTCCTAGTCCAAAAACTTTCCCCATATAGAACCTGTTAAATTGATTTCGAACTATTAGCTAGAGCAGCTTCACGTTCCTCACGACGCCTTTCCCTCTGTAATAAAGATTGGGTTAAGAGTCAGTCAAATAGCCTAATTAACAAATCAATGGCAGATAAACCTCTTCATCATTATTTTAAAACTAATCATGCACAAGGAAAACCCATATACAATTCCAGATACTGATTTGCTTGTGGTTGAACTTCTCCAAATTCCAAAAAGCCAATATAAGAATGCTTATTAACATAGACTAAATCTAATTGTTCTCATAAGTCATATCCCAGCTACAAACTTAAACTTAGCAGGGATAACTTTGATTTTGTGGAGAAGATTTTCAGAAAGTGAATTTTCTTGTAAAACATGGTACTTGAAATTTGCCTCTAAACATCGGACAAAGAACATGCTAACCTCTATCCAAAGACGACAATAGTTACAAGCTGCAGCTTTAGACATAATTAAGACTTACATGACCAATGCTTTTGTTTAGGAATCAACAACTGAGTTCAGGAAATTCAATCCACTGGAATCATAACAGTCACTAAACAATCTTTTTCTTTGCCAACTTATCTTCAATGGCTTCATTTGTACAAGCACATACTGTACAATGTACATAGTTATAGTTATCACTACATATAATTAGATTACGTGTGTTAACACTTACTATGATACAATTCCATAAATGATAAATTTGGCGATACTAATAAATATCTTCAAAACCAGAAAATACTTGAAGGAGATATCTGAGTCCATCTACTTATAATCAACCAGTAGCTAAAAAGGCCACAGACCAACATCCGATGTGTCATCAGGGTCAATTCAAATTTATAAGCCATTAACAAGGAATTAATTCTATATGATCAGTGAATGCATACATGCTCAAACTGAAGTCCCATAATACCCTTGCACTGTATGTGTGAGTTTTATGTGTTTATTGATTATGTTTTTCCTTTTTAATTTTTAAATAAAACAAGAGTTGTCATGGAAAACCATGTCCAACAACCAACACAGTTTTGAGATCTGCTCGCTCCATGGCAAGCGCATATTGGGCAAATAATAAAGTGCTCTGACTGAGCTAGCACAATCTCACATAATTTTCATTTACATAAAGGAAACAGACCCAAAAAAGAATGCAGAAAACTTTCTGTAGCTGATAGTCACAGAAAATAAAAGGAGAAATTTGGCAACAATCTCACCCTTCTTTCCCAGTAAGGATGAAAGCAAACAAAGTCATAGACTGGAGTAATCGTTGAAACCAAAACAACATTTAGTCCAGTAAACACCAATAGTGCTGTCATGGGTCGGGTTCTATGAGGCATGTTTCTTTCTTACAGAGAGTGAGCCCTGCAATCATATGCAGCTTGAAGTAAGCGTGAGTAGTAAATAACTATTTATTCATATGAATACTCAGTTATAGTCATATAAAGAAGTAGAGATAACAGAAAGCAGTTGCAAAATGTATACTTGTATAGCATAGCGATAAGCAAACCTACTACAAAGCACCGGTCATACGATGTTTTAAGGTATAACTTATAACTAAACACAACAGAAAGCAGTGATTGGATTGGTAAATAAAGCATGACGAGTTTTGGTTGTCAGTGAGAAATGTATAATCTAATATCCCATTTCTAATTTCAAGAATATAAAAGCAATATAGGCATCTGAAACCAACAATTCAATAATCAGATTTCTGATAAAATGAAGTTTGACTCAGCGTGTCTGTGTTCGTGCGTTATAGCCCATCCTATAAGGCTATAACAATCTCAATTACCATGATTCCATTCCATTATGCAGAATCGTGACTAGACCAAACGACAATTTTAGGAAACACACCTCCTAGACACATGCCTAAGTAGACAGAGTGGTGCCTAATTCGCCTATACCCGCTATGATCCCCGTTCCAGTACGCGCGAACCCAATCGTGGGTCGTTCGTGTACTCAAACGTGAAAATCAACGAATCCAAGATTAGTGAAGAGAGATAGACTGATAGAGGAATGGGGGCAACAGACCTGGGGCCAATCTCTAAAACCCTGCAACACTGCAACACATTCTGGCACAGTTAACTCGGCGCGAAGGACTGAGGGAATTGAGGAACTAGCTCCTTCTCATTTTGGAGTAGAAGAAAATTATCAATGGCGTCCACCCCTTTGCCTCATATTGGGCCTAAATAAAGCAGATCTAAGGGTCTTTCAAGGAGTTATCTGATAAAATATATTGGGCCCATTCACTGTGAAACAAAATTTTCCCTTTTTCTTTAAAAAAAAATAGAAATAATTACTGCTTAATGCTTCAATGGCACCACATTATATTTTTTTTCCCCAAAAAATAAAGAGATAAAAAAGTTTACACTTTGGAGTAGACTCAGTCCTCCATATATTAATTTGTATTTGGAAATCCTGTCCAGATTACTTTGGTCAAACTTGCTTGATCCTTCTAAAAGAGATGAACAGCTTTTTTTTGTTGGTTATTTGTCCACGTACAGATTACGACTACTCTTTTTCTCAATGGAGTATTATTATTTTGTAAGTAACTTGAAATTACCTTCAAACAATATTAGTGAAAATGCTAAACATAGTCGTTTCCAAAATCCCATCCTTTTGATATGGGAATTTTTACATCATCAAAAAACCATTTTTATCATAGGTATTTTTACATTATCTTAGATATTTATTAGCCCAATTTGAAACAAGAAGCAAAATGGTTAACATCATGTCCTACACAAACCAAAAACAAAAAAATATGCTATTTTCTTTTTCCCCCCTCGGAATTGACTGATTTCTGGAAAAGAAACGAAAGAGAATAAACTTTCTCGCTCATATATAGACTGATTTCTGGAATACAATGAACAGCTGTAATTAAAGTACAAATACTATTCTATTTTCTTTTTCCCTCAATCCTATCTACATAACCAGATTATTGAGACTATTTTCAAACTAAAGGAGAAAAAAACAGAGAGAGAAAAGCAAGGGTGTTACACCAGCAGTATGTGAAGACAGATTACAGATGAAGACGTGGACAAATCTAATCTTACAGTGACACTACTAGTCTTTTAGATGAATTTGGTGTACAAGAGTCAATGCTCATGTTCATGACATGATCAGTCTTGAGGGGTCAGGCTTTGCAAATTACTCAAATGGGGCATTCAAATACTTCACTCCCTTGGCCGGGCAAGCCACAGTGAACTTAGCGCTCGTAGACGGGAGAAATAATCACTTATCGCAAGAAGAGCTCGAGCTGATTGCCTCGTTGTCAATATCCGCAGCATTTGTTGTAATGTTTGTTGTCGCAGATTATCAGCCTAGTAACATGATAAAAGGAACTGATTAATATCGGAACTATCCTTTATATTTAAAACATGTTGGGTTCAGTCTTTTCTTCGACTCTTTGGTGTAAGCACAATTGTCCATTACTTTTGGGGTCCTAGATAGCATATATAACTAAACTCCCATTTACAACATCTAGTCTCTAGTCTCTCCTTGGTCAGTCTGACTCTGTCTACCAAATTCTGTAATGGGCCTATTATTTAGTTCTAAACACCACAATTCTCCCCATCTTTATTTCAATCAGATGAAAGTGTTGAGGCCGTGATAGATAGTTAGTTACCTGGCGAAGAAACCCCTCAAGGGTACCAAGCTTTCCCATGGCCATAGCCATTTGCCCCATGTAATTTGCCACATTTCCTGATGACCCTGACGGGCTGGATGAACCATTAGCCAGTGTCTCAGCAAGTGATTGTTGCAATGCCTCCATTCCTTGGGACAGGGCATCTTCAGCCTGCTGGGATGACTGCTGCAAGCTGTAGATGCCCACCAATTGTTGCTCGGTTAAAGGCTCCAATTGATTTACAAGAAGCTGAACCAGTGTTGATACAGTTAGAAGTTAGACAGCATAATATGATAGAAGGAAAGGTCCTTCAAAATTCAATTTCAGAGTATTATCAAGATAATTACTGTTAAATTATTGTTTCTTCCACAAGATCAAAATGTATTAAATATTTTGAATTATAAGCACCAGTAAAATTCCACACATTTTGAATCGCCCTTTTTCTAGCTGGATCAGTTAGGTATGAGTGAGACAATTTTCAAATCCAAATTAAAATAGTTTCCACATTTCTAATAGAATATTTGCAGGCTAAAAAACTAACAGAATATCCAACAAGAACATCGAAACATGTTTCATCTTGGGCTCTTGACTAATCTTCAATTATATATGAAAAATAAAACATAGATTGCCAGAATCTCTCCATAAGTTTCTTAGGACTAATTCTGGTCCAGAGCAGTATAGGCGCAGGGCCATAATTATATTGACAAAACACTATTACCACCCAGACATGTCTACACAAATAAATTAGTCTGGAAATGAAATGCACATATTTCCAGCAAATATTTCATAAAACTCCTCCCCACTGAGGTATTCACATCTTCTTTTGGAAATTACTAAAGATTGCTAATGTGATATTCAAAATCATAATCATAGGGTTCTATAAACTCCTTAAGATAGTTCAGAAAATTAATGAAAGGAATACAATAATGTTCTCACAGAGATTGAAGTGACACTGCCATATGCAAGAATCATTTGACCAAGATTTTCTCATTAGATGAACACAGCTCACAGCCACAAGTTACTTTCCAGAAATTATATTGGGCATATTACCACACTTAAAAGAGATATTTCTCACCTTGAGAAGCTCAGAAGAGCGAAAGCCTCCAATCCACATGAAACACCTCTCAGCTGGTGTTTTCCACATTCCAGACAGGATGTGGAAGACATCAGATTTTGCTGCAACACCTTTCAGCCTGAAAATTTCATCATAATGCGTCATGACATTGTCAACAATTGTACGAAGTTCAATATCTCCAGCATGAGAATTGACTGCAGCCCTTAGCTCAGTTATCTGCCTATTATGCTCTTCTATCCACCGGGCATACTCTACATCAAATGCCATGGCACCTGCATGACAAGCCAGTTAACAAAATTGTTTTATCTGAATCACAGAACAGCAACTTTTGCAAAATTCCCACTGGTGCCAGGGGTGCTGGAGCAAGGAGCTCATCATCTGACCATATATGCAACCAAGCCTATGGTGTCACAGTACTAAAGCAAATAACAGGCCTGCACTTCTCCACATGATTAGCAACACCAACTTCTCATGCATAAGAAAGGTGCAGTATGGAAGTGAAATCTGCTACCAACATATAGGCAAATTTAACTCTGAACCCGCAAGATCATCTGACATCCACAATTACTAAATGAAGGTGACTTATGGGTTTATTAGACCAAAGTATATAGATAATGCCACCTATCAAGGCTAGAGATACTCATTACACGAGGGCCTAAATGAACATATCAACTCATGAGTGATGAGTCTACATACCAAAGCTGAATTCAAGCATACCATGATGTTATAGGAATTTGATATGAACTAACCTAGGGACTACACAGACCACTGAACTCCCAGAACAGAATACCAGAAATACTGATATTCCATAACCCAAAACAGGATCTAAACTGGTACAGAATAATCAAAACACAAAACCAAAAGACAACAACAAGGACCCGATAGGTATTCGAGAGACCTACTACTCTCCCAACAAGTCCAAAACTAGCCTACCTCTGAACTGAGAACTTTCCCTCATATAAAGCAGAGCCTAACCTAGCAATAACTCACAGCATTAAATTATACCTACCTAGCCACAACAATAACCCAACCAGAACACAAGTTACAATACTACATCAGAAACTACTATTTTACCCCTTCAGACTTCTCAGTTCCAGCCTGTTTCTTACACCTAACATAGGTGAATCTAATTGGGGGCTTCTCAGAATTCCCTTTTGACATTAACTCCAAAAGGATGAAGTTCTGTCATCAGGTTTTGAACCTCAGTTACAGATAAAAACAGGAATGGAAAGCTTAGCTTGCTTAAAAATCCAATGTTGGGTTAAGGCAAGTAACTCAATAGGATGCATCATCTGCTAGTTGTCAATGTTACCATTTACAGATGAACTAACTTTAGGGCAGCACATTCTTGATTGAATGTCATGCTAAGTGCTAATTACCTTTACATTGGCAATGGTAACAACCTTAAATTTGAAACAAACCTAAAACATGTTAAAAAAAAAAAAAAAACTGCTCCAATGATAAATGGCAATAGTATAATAATAAAGTCCCCAAGCTTGAGGCACATTATTGTAGGAAAAAGAAGTTCCAATACCGTTTCCACTCATCGAATGGGACTGATCTCCTGTGCTTGAAATGAATATGCCCTACAAAAGATTGATAACCTAATTATAACATATAATGTAGTAAAATAGCCAGAAATAGAAAAGGTGGCAAGATACAGGGCTTCAAAAAGGAAAAGTATAAAATTTTGAACTTAGGGCAGCCAAAAAGATAATACAACCGAACCTGCTGCCGGGCTCGTTGGAGCTCCTGCTCAAGTTGAGTCAGTTTCAGCCTGCTACTCTCTAGTTGCTGCACATATGCCTGAATGAATAGAAAGAAGGATTAGAAAAAACAGAACACCAAAGATCTGCAATTTTAAAGATTAAACCAACAACGCCACATCCAGCAACTGCCCTATTATTTCATTAAACTTATAACAGAAATAACAATGTTACTAGGAGTCTAGAACACTCACAATTAACACAGAGATCCTACCTTTTTCCTTAGTCGGCTTTTCCTGGCAGCTTCACGATTTTGAGCTAGCCGCCGTAATGTCTGCATGGTTATAAAATTACTACATAGTAACACCAAGTTTAAGTTATCTGAACACAATCTATTGATATAACCTTCTGATCGGATTTATCTTTTGATCTATCACTCGAATCAGAGGCTCCAACAGCTAATTGACCCCTTTCAGGCTGCACAACAACAAAGAAACACGAAGTTTCATAATAAGTACAAGCATGTTTTTTTTATCTGTTCAATAATGTGGAACCATTTGCAGGAAATATTGTTTGTAGGGTCAAACTAACTCTAGATGACATGAGCAAAAGGTATTGAATTGATGCATGAACAAAATCCCATTTGCAGACTAAATTGTATAAAGAAAGCAAAATAGTCACCCTTTGATTTTTATCATCTGTATCATCTGTTGAAGTATCAGTCATTGGGCTTGCATCTGCCATGTTTGACTCCCCCCAGTTCTCACGATGACCAGCAGATGTAGAAGCCAGATTTGAATGTGAGTCTTTTTGTAGTGGCAATGTCTGAGACCCCGCAATTAAAGCAGAGAGATTTACATCAGAAGTTGCTATTGACTGTATCTCCAAATAAGAGGGGAGTGTGAAAAGCAGGAATTCCAGTTATGTTTTGAGACTATGGAGCGCATAAGTGCATGCAGATGATTAAAAATTACCTTATTTAAAGCGCCAAATTGAATATCAACACCTAGAGATTGGCTATTTGGCTTCATTTGACTGAATACTGGATCTGGAAGATTATATAATAATCAAGAGGTATTACATAACGAACCAAGATCATACATTTATTTCGGTTAAAAGCCCAATTCTTCTGCGAGATAAATCAAACTTCTTTGTTTTAAATTCCAGTGAGTTCAGTCCAACAATATTCCTACATCTAATTGCTTTGAAGAATTATACATGCGGAAACAATCATCTTTCTTCTAGAAATAACAAGAAAATAAAAATTTTACCCACGAGGTAGTAATAAAATGAAAGGCTCATTTAATAGCTAGTTATCAACGTGTGAAAACAATAGGAGGGTATATGATTCAATTGGTTTCCAATATAAAACAATATAATCAGGCATAGAAGTTTAGCAAAAGAATACTTAGCCATGGTGAATTCACTAAGCAATATTTGAGGAAAATATCTTTCACGAGGAAAATCAAGACAACAAAGATTTTCCCCATGAGGTAGAAATAAAATGAAAGGCTTACGTCGACAACAAAAGACCAGTATATAGAAACAATAAGAAAGAATGTAATATCTCAGATTCCCAATTTTATACAACAAATTCGTCACAGAAGCATTGTGAGAATATTGTCAAGAACTACTTAATCCCAAAAGCTTAAAATGCAAATGCCCAAGAATGGTTCTATTAATATCTTTAACATGAGTCCCCTCACTTGAAAACATAGACAAAGCACAAGCCACCATAACTTGTGCTAAAAATTGAAATTTAATTTCATTATGAAGAATGGGAGCATTAAAGACTAAGCTCTTGACTACTTGGTCATAAAGGCTTTAATACCATGCTAAGAACCACTTAATCCCAAAAGTTTAAGTTGTTAGGCGAAGACCCAAAAATGGTTCTATTAATATCTTTAACAAATAGTAAACCACAGTTTCTTCTATTTTCTCTTATAATATTTCTTCTTTAGAAAAAACCTAGGACTGGGGAATTTGCAAAGTAACACATAGAGAGAGCAGTTTCTTTTAAGAAATTAAAGATTTTACCCATGAGGTAGAAGTAGAATGAAAAGGCTTGTTACCAGAAAGATACCAACAAATATACAAACAACTAAAAGCATATGATTCCTTTTTTTCATATATACAATACAATATCATAATTAGGACAATATCATAATTAGGCACAAATGCCTAAACCATGGTGAATCAGTATAGCAAGCAGCCAAGCACTTTGGATTGAGTCTGTAAACAAGTTCAGTACTACAACCAATGTACCCCAGCCTATATAACAAGAAAAGCAATGAGTATGAGAGAAGATAATTAAATGATGAAAGAACAGTTCAGGAGCAACAACAAATACCAACAAAAATAATGTATAACTGTAGGTGATCTAAATGTGAGCAACGTACTTCTGCTAAGATTGATAGCATCCTCTACACGAAATCCAAGAGATTGCTCAAGGGTTCCAAATTCAGAAATTCGGGAGGG
>JASKGM010093134.1:0-13130 GCA_034509205.1 Ceratonia siliqua
TAATTTTTGTAACGACTTTCTTGTCGTCACAAAAGGTAGTTTATGTGATAAGGATAATCATTATTTGTGACGACATTAGCATTGTCGTCACTAAAACCATTGTTCTATAACAAGAAAATTCCTTATTTGCAACGATATGCTTTATCGTCATTGAAATCATTTTTTGTGACCATATTAGCATTATCGTCACTAAAACCATTTTTTTAACCAGAAAATCTTTTATTTGTGACAACATGCTTTATCGTCATTGAAATCATTTTTTGTGACCATATTAGCATTGTTGTCACCAAAACTTTTTTTTGAGATGACATGTTTTGTTATTACAAAAATTTCTATATTTTATTAGATCAACTAATACATATATTTGAATATGTTATAACACAACTTTATTGAACAACATAATATTCCAATATACATAAGATTTGAAATTTAAATTTATGAAATTCTCTCTTCGTGTATCTTCCAAAGAATGCAATGTAGGAGGTTCATTAATCTGTGGATGAGAAACATGTAATATTCAAGTTAAATAAATTAAAGGCCCAACGAGACAATGAATAATTTTTGAATCAAATAATTCAACATACATGAGAGTTCTTGAAGATTTCTAGCCTTTTTTTAATAAAAGCTAACAATTTACAAAAACGACATCTACCTTTTCTAATACATATCTAAAAAATTAAAATCAAAGGCGGCCAAGATTTCATGCATTGAAGTATAAGGCATACATGGCTAAGTAAGAGGAGAGCAAAAGATGGAAAATATTTTAGACTAATTTTACCATCCCTGATTTTGTGAAGCAGCCATTTTATTAAAGACCTTTGGGGTACTATGTTTCCCTTCAAACCACAGGTGGTGCAAGTGGACTTGGCCAAACCACAAGTCCACAATAGTAAAGCATAATTCTTTCATCATTATTGTTTGAACAAGCCAGAGCAGGAACACCTAAGAACTATACTTTGCTCTTTCATACCGAGTGACAAAAATGAGAACACTTTTCAACATAAAAAAGAATAGGAAAAAGAAATCAGCTACATGTTGAGTTGAAGTATGTGAGGAAGACGACCTTTGATAATTCAAATGAAAAAAAAATTAAACATCTTGAATTTAAAAGCGAAGCATAAACAGAATGCAGAGAAAGCTAATAAAAAAAAAAAAAGAGGAATAGTTACTAACAATGTGAATCCCTAAAACAAGAGAAAAGAGGAGAGAAAGAAGAGAATGACTATGAAACTATCTGTAGAATCTGCCCAGTTAATAAGTTCAACCAATCTAGTATTCGTTCTGGTGAGATTGCTAACCAGGCACATCAAAGAAAAATTCTTGTGGTTTAAATAACAGAGCAGCACCAGCAGCAACTCCTCTAGTGATTGCCCCAGTGGCACTATTACCTCCTGTAATTTGATATATAGCAAGATTAGAACATCGGTGCTTCTTTTTATTGTCTTTATGTTCACCACAACATACAAAAAAAAAATCTAAAGCATGTAGCACAATCAGATCTTGACCTTACTAAAACTAGCCTCTTAAAAAATCAATGACTAACACCTTCCCATTCCAAATGAGTATATAAAGAATTTTATCTTCACATTTAACAAGATAATAGTGTTTAAGAAAAAGAAGCAACATGCTTATGAAAAATGGTTGAAAATTAGAAACTGCCTGGCAGAGCTGTAACAGCTAATAATATTTTGACTAACAACCACCATGTTCAAGCCCAAAATTAAAAGTAAATTCTTAAAAAAAAAATGTATTATGGAATATGGTTGGCCACTAAAAGACGTCCATTCAATTATTCAAATAGACACTACCATAGGTACAATGTGAGCTTTATGTTAAAATGCCAGGGTGAGTAAATTTCTATATGTAAAAATATAGAATCACGAGTAGTTCATGTTGTGTCAACTTTCAAAACTTATGATGGTCAGTTTAAAAGAACTGGATTAATATCACTTCAACTAGTTGATGATTGCTATAATTTCCTCTCCTCTAACTATTTTTTCAAGCATTATGAAATGAAAGTCTAAAATTTAAGTTGAAAGCAATATCTATTTTAATTGACACAATATTATAACGAAAGTTCAAAAAACTTTTTGCCCTTCAGTAATAAGACAATGTCTTCATTAATTTAAATCTAGCGATTTGCACCACTAAAGGCCTGTTTGGAAGAAAGGGAAGAGGGGCATGGAAGAAAAGCTTTCTTCCTAACCTCCTTATCTCAAATAGGCCCTAAAACAATAAAAACTAAACATGCATATTTAATTAATTAACTATTTTTTCTAAAAGTAGAATGGTGTTATGTGGCCATTTTACCCTCTGCGACACTTGACTTTTATAATTTTGTTATATGTCATCCAATCTCTTTACAAGAGCTTGTATAATAGAATTTATTAAAAAGCCACTGAAAAATAAAAGAATTCTTAAATTGTCACGATAATGTGCAATATCCCATACAAATTAAAGACTAGTGTTAGAGGAAACATAACGCACTTTTCAACACAAGGTTATGAGCTTTGAAAAGATTGGCAACCAAAAAATTGTAAATTGCATTACGTAACTTCAACTTTAATGATGATAAGCTAAAAGTTGTTAATTAATGGCCTAATGCTTGGTTGGTGGTGTTTTAATTATTAGAAATATATCAACCCCACACAAAAGCTAGCTTAGCAAACTTTGCAACCAAAGTCAATGAAGGTAAGAATAGCACTAAGCTCAATGAGAAACTTGATAGGTGTGAATAATGAGAAACCTGATTCTTCCTTCAATGTGCCCTAAAGACCTTCAGACCAAAAACTCTGTTCCTGCAAGTGCTTTTGACAGCATCCCAATAGCCACAATAATCCTTCAATCCACAATATCTCCACCCATATGTCACCCTAGAAACCTTAATTTTCAGTATGGTATGGGGATCAATATATGGGTCTGGGCTTTTTATAAAAATAATTTATAGGTCTGAATCCAAGTTTGGGTAATATATTAAACTATTTTGAGTATATTGAGTACATTGAGTATATCACATGCCTTTTTGAACGCTATAACAGTATATTGAGTATATTGAGTATATCACATACCCAGGTTTCACCAAAAATACCAAAAATATTATTCCAAAGATCATTTACAGAACGGCAATGTAGAAATAGGTGAGACACAGTTTGTGAACAAGCTCTACACATTACACACATGTTAAGAGAAAGGGCTCTGTGGGGCTCTAACAGAGGGATGTTCTAAATTATTTTAATACCTTTCAGTCTCAAAACTTACCATGGCAGTATAAGATTGCACCATTACAAAATAAAATTAGAAATAAATTAAAAAAAGGAAAAAGTAAGAATATGAAATTATAAATGTTTTTGACACCGAAAAATGATATAAAAGCCAAAACTGATGAAATGAGCATCACTTCAACTTAATAATAAAATGAAAAGTCATGAGAAGAATGAAGCATCAAAGGATAAGGGCATAACATACAAATACTGCAAATTCTTGAGTACGCTAAGCTGTGGAACAAGTTGACCAGATAAAGCAGCATTTCCTAGATCACTGACATCAGAAAAAATGGGGGAGAAAACAGAAAGCAGTGTTAGAAAAGGCATCTCTGTAAAAATAAGTTGTACGAGACTTTACATAGAGAATGAGCATATATGTGATAGACATAAAGGGGCAGACATCTTACACTCTTATTACACTATTATTGTTGTTGCATGTTACATGAAACCATGTGCATGGATTGACAAGTGTGGGATCCCAACTTGATAAAATATTGCTACTACATAAGTTAGGATCCCCAGCTACCTGAATGGAATAGAAAACTTCCATTTTATAAAGTGAAACAGAACAACATTTATGTACTACTGTTTGTAGATGGTTTGTTTCCTCACCATATTCCTCAATAAACCAAGTTGGACCCATGTTTTATCCAGGGGAACAGGAAGGGATAGGGATAAGAAAGAGAAAAAGAGAGAATTGGGTGAATATTTTTAATCACCTTTCAAGTGTGCTAAACATGCATTTGTTATATCAGTGAATCCCAAGTTTAATGCTTTCAAATTTCCCAGTTCTACAAAAGAAGAAAAGAAATGCTATTAGTAACCCCCAAGAATAGTTATGGCACATGAACATGAAAATCAATAAACATATTTTAAATTATATAATTGCAACCTGAAATAAGTAATTATATTTAAGTCTTAGATACTTACGTGAGAGCTTTTCACATCCATCATTAGTAAGATTACATCTATTAAGATTCAAGTTTGACAATGCAGGAAGATTTGGCAAGGAAGAAACAATGTCAAGCCAAAACTTAAATAGGCATTTCAGTCTCATTCTATTAAAAGGAATTAAGGAGGCAATAAAATTAAACTTATTACATCTGGCAAATATAGTTCACCAATCAAGCAGATGGTTCAAAATATTATTGGTGTTTATACATTAAATTCAAGTAAAACCCTATTCTTTTCAAATGAATCTAGTAGAGATGCCTAATATTAGAAAATTAGACCCATTGGTAAAGTAATAATGTGAATACTGTGCTGACATTGAAGTTAAACCACCACCTTGAGCAAAGAAAACTTGAAATCATACTCAAGTCATACTTTGCTTAAATCAATACCCAATATTATAAACCTAAAAACAAGTTAAGTTAGTATTAGTCATCCAAAATATTATCATAACAATATTAACCGAATAAACTTAAAAGTCAATGAAGTAAAGCAAGCTGCAAGAGATTTCAAGCATGCAGATGTTATGAAGTATCCTTTCAAATTTAACAGAGCAAGCTTTTGCAAACCTGAAATGAATTAAGACATTATTGAAATGGAATAAAAGGAAATGCATATGAAAAGATAAAATTCAATTTTTCCTTCAAACAGTTAAGCTGAGTGATGCCAGACCAGGGAAGGGAAAGAGGGAGATAAGAAGGAATGGGGAGACAAAGACTGAGAATAAGGAGAATATAAATTGATTTTTGCTCAAATAGAACTTTCCCATAATTCTACAGTAAAGGACTTTTATAGGGATCCTAAGAAATAACCAGGTGACTAAAATAAATCTTTCATTCTTTTACCCTACATCATTAATATATACTATAGCTGCAAAATAACCAAAAGACAAACTTGCAAAAAATGAAGAAACTACTTCCCCTGGGTGTTTAATGAGTTAAATTCCACTTCTGTCAGATGTCACATTTCACAACTAACAAGTGCAATTAGTGAAGTGCAGTTTAATATTCAACAGTATGGGCTATATCCACACCCTTAAGAACCAAATAAGTTAAGAAGACAAAAAATGCAAACATCTTCCAAATGTAGTATAGCAACAGAGGTTTATCAAAAATCTATATTTTAGAAAAAAAAACAATATACAGCAAACATCTATCCTTAAATTTTTGCATTGACATTATCCCTATAATTATTATATGGGACTTATATCTTGAACATGAAATGGTACTCTAAGGCAAAGATTGATACTTCCCAATGATTTTCAAGAGCTACTGGCAAAAGCCACTTCTAGAAGGTCATTTCAAAAGCTAGTTTATCTTAGTAGAGATATATAAAAGGCAACTTTATAAGTGGTTGTGTGTTTAGTAAATATTATTACAAGCACTTTCATTATTGAAAGAGACCAAAATAAACATGCAGATTGTAATTTGTGAAAACATTTTGGGTATCAAAAGAAACAAAAGGCACCAGTAGCTTCTAAAAGAAATGCTCAAAGAGGAGTAGCAGATTCTAAAAATAGCTTTTGAGGAATTTTACAAACAATTTGATACTTGTGTTGTACTTATGAGAAGTAGAGGCCACTCAAAACAATGGAAGGCCAAACTCCATGATGGAATGGTATATACCAGTAATGGTATCAAAATAACAATATGTTGTATAACATTAAATCCCATGTAATGAAAATTTGGGAAAAGAGATAAAATATACTGTTTACTTTTTTTCAATTTTCCCAATTTATATAAATCAGATGCTTGAAAAGTACATAAACTTACAAAGTCTTTCTCATAGAAACCCAAATGCTTTCTAAGGATTCTATCTGCTAATTTTCCAATAATGCATCTCTGGTACCATCAATACATTATAGATTATCGTAATTCTTGGAATTTTGAAGGACTTGGTTACATTCAAATGTATTAAGATATTTCCTGAAGTAATTGGAGAACCACTAAATTGTCAATTTCAACTTCAAAGCAGTATATAGGATTAAATTCATGTACAATTAGAAAGGGGCCCAACTTTCAAGAAACAAAGAAGGTTATCACTATAAATGATAGAGGAAGCATTCCTAAATTGTGAAACTAAGCAAGATTGGAGCTCATCCCATTGATTGGCTTCTTCCCCAAATTTTTTGAATTTCACCTGAACATATATGCGATAAACATAAGGAACTGCAGATGCATAGACAATGAGCCCACATAAAAGACTTAAAGAAACCAAGAAAAAAAAATACTACCACTGATGTATTCCAGACCATGGTCTGAAATGTGGTCACAATGATTAAGATTTAGTGCTAGCAGATTTTTGCAATCTTTAAGATAAGTTAGACGATAATCAGTGACATCAAACCCAGCAAGATCCACAGAAAGTAAAGATGACCCTTGAAATGAAATGACGTCCATCCAACTATCATTCACACCAGTAAATTCTCCCAAGTAAAGATCCTGTAAAAATTGGAATAAGAAGACCTAGGGCCATTTAGATCATACAGTTTCAGTTTGCTTCTACCCCCAAAATAACCATCTTGCCTCACAGGAAAAATAGGATAGAAATTCAATTCCTTGTAGAAACTCAAGATAACCCCTTACCTTTTCCCTCACAATGTTACTTGACGAATTCTTCAACAGAATGGTAACAGCCAACTAGCCAGTAGGTACAGCAATAAGAGGAAATTGACGATAGGGATTGAAGCTAGGAAATGACACTACTATGATGTTGGTTGGAAAACCTTGATTCCAAGAATCAGGAAGAAGAGAAGTGAAGAGCAATAAGAGCAATCTTCACCCAAAACCCAAAATGGCGGAAAGAGGAGGGAAATGGGGACTTGCATGCAGGAAGATGGAAAGTGCAAAAAGTGTAGGGAAATGGGGAAATTAAGGGGGAGGAAAAGGGAAAAAGATATTTTTTAAAATGATACCGTTTTGGTCAGGTAAAAAAAAATTTTATTTTTAGTGATGACATATGATGTCGTCACAAAATGTTTTTAGTGACGGTAATCTAATTATTGTCACTAGATCTTGAATTTTTTGGCACTATTTGGGCTGGAAAAAAAATTTCACTTTTAGTGACAACAACAAAAAATATAGTTTTAGTGACGTGTAAAAGTCATCACAAAAGGATTTTAGTGACGACATTCTAATTGTCGTCACTAAATCTTGACTTTGTTGGCACCATTTGAGCACCTAAAAAATATCTTCACTTTTAGTGACGACAATTAGAATGTCGTCACAAAAACTATAGTTTTAGTGACGCGTTAAAGTCGTCACAAAAGAGTTTTAGTGACGACATTCTAATTGTCGTCACTAAATCTTGACTTTTTTGGCATCGTTTGTGGTAGCTAGAAAAAAACCTTCACTTTTAGTGACGATAGTATAATTGTCGTCACTAAATCCTAAATTTTTTAAACTCTCATATTTCATAAAATAAAATTTGACTTTTCGTGACGATTTTTGGATACCTTTTGTGATAGAAAATGAATGTTGTCACTAAAAAGTAAGATATTGTGACGCAATTAAAAAGTCGTCACTAAAAGTTATTGACAACTACATTTAGTGATGACATTTAAAAGTCGTCACAGAAAACCTTATTTTAGTGATGACTTTTAAGTTCGTCACAGAAAAGTCGCCACTGAAAGTCAATTTTCTTGTAGTGATTGTGTTTTATTGGCCACATTTTCGGTGGCAACTGTATCCTATATACCTTCAATATCTTGAAAGATATATTTAATGGTAACTTAATGGTTCCAATGAATCCAATATTTAATGGCAATATTTTAGGCTGGCATTGAAACTTAATTTGAATGGCAAGCCACCAAACCCCTTATTAGTGACGACCACAAAATTAGATCAATAAGTAATAAATTTTATTATACTCTTTCAATTGCAACATTTGTCACCACTGAAAGTACAATTACTAACAACATCGTTTTAATGCCATTGAAACTTTCACCAATGAAATAATTGGTAACCAACTAGGTTGGTGGTAACATTTCAACCATAGTGGTTGTTGCCACCAAAACTTTTGTTTCTTGTAGTGATATTTTCATTTTATCATTTTCTGTTTGCCTTTGACACTTGAATTCGAAGAAGATAACTAGTAGAACCAGAAAGCAAGGAAAGAGAAAATAGAAGAGCTGCCAAGAGATATAGATATAAGAAGAATTGATACTTTTCATTAATTGATAACAATTACACAATAAAGCATAGAATTCACTTAACAGAATGGCATTTGCAACAAAAGAGAATAACTAAATATATCGTTAACAACTAACTTAACATAACTAACATTCTCACCTCAAACTAAGGTACCTTCCCCATACCTAGTTTGTCTCTTAACTCAAGTTTAGTCAGTATATCTGTTATCTGATCTAGAGCAAGAACATGAGAGATTACCAACTTCTTGGCCAATACTTTGTCTCTAACAAAGTGGAGCTTGTGGAGATCAAGCTCCACATGCTTCATCCTTGAATGATGTACAAGATTGGCTACAAGGGAAATTATGCTGAGATTAGCACACCATATCACTAGAGGATTTTATTGATATAGTCTTAACTTAGCTAGCAAGGATTGCAACCATGTAAGTTCACACATAGCACTGCCAAGCCTTCTATACTCGACTTTTATACTTGATCTGGCAATAATATGTTGCTTATTGGATGACCATGACACAAGACTGCCACCAAGGAAGAAACAGTAGCCAAAAGTTTATATTCTGTCATCTATATTGGATGCCTAGTCTGCATTTTAGTATCCTATGAGAGTAAGCCCTTTGGACTTATTAATTTTGACACTAAATTCCATTCTTTCTTTAAGGTATCTCAATAACCTCTTCACAGCTTTCGAGTGAGTGTCTAGAGGTGTTTGCATATACTAGTAAACTTTATTTACACTATATGCAATGTCTAGCTTAGTGATGGTGATGTATTGGAGTGCTCCCACTATGCTTCAATATTCTTGGCCATTGGCAATAGGGTCACCTTGATTAGTAGACAATTCGAGGCTGGACACCATTGGGGTATGCAAAGGATTGGGCTCTAACATGTAGCTTTATTAAGTATGTCTGTGATATACTTTGTTTGGATCAACAAAACACCATCAAGGAGGTATTTAACCTCTATTCCCAAGAACTAATGAAAGGGGCCAAGATCCTTATGAGAGAAAGTGGCACTTAGTTGATGAATCACTTGCTGCATCTCTTGTTCGCTATTACCAATAATTATTATATCATCTACATAGACTAACACAAACAAACTGGTTCCTTGATGTCTACTAAAGAGTGAGACTATTCTTTTTTAGAAGAATTAAACCCCATCTTAATAAGAAAAGCACTTACCTTGTCAAGCCCTTGGGGCTTGCGTCAAGTCATAAAAGCCTTTCTTTAGTTTATACACCAGTTTGTGCCCTCCACTTTGTTGGTCAAATCCTAATGGTTGCTCCATGTAAATCTCATCATTGAGATCAACATTTAGGAAGGCATTGTTCATATCTATCTACCTTAGTTTCCATCCTTTAGTCATAACCATAACTATCCCAACTCTAACTATTGTAAGCTTAATGATAGGACTGGATGTTTCATTATAATCTGACCCAGCTGCTTAAAGGTATCCCTTAACCACCCACCTAGCTTTATACCTTGAGATAGTCCCATCGGAATGTTTCTTCAATTTGAACACCCATTTGTAGCTCACAATCTTCTTGTTAAGTGGCTGAAAAACTAACTCCCAAGTCCCATTTTTTATTAAGGCACTATATTTTGTGGTTGTTGCCTCTCTCCACTTGTCATGTGTTAATGCAATGTGTATACTGGCTAGTTCTGTGCTTGTAAAATCTGTTGTATATGCTTTAGGTTTAAAAATACCACTTTTGCTCTTGTAACCATGTTGTGACCCTGTTGTTTTGAAGATATAGGGCTATGAGGTGATATGCCAGGTTTAGGTTCATGGCTAAATAAGGTTGACACTAGAGGTTCAGGGTCTTCAGGGAGTGGTACTGGTTATTCAAGTACTTCAAGGAGTGGAAAACTTGATGTAGAAGACTTGATGGAGTGATTAACCAGGGTGGTGTATTTGGTGAGCAATTTTAAGAATGCGTATAGGTTGGTTGACGAAGGACAGTGGGAATGTTAACAATTGTATATATTAGTGTTTGTACAGCTAGAACAGGAATAATTGGACATGGACTTGATGAGTCATTATTTGGTTATGAGTGGTTACTACTATTTCTGTGAGAAAGGGAAAACTAGTTCATTAAACCTCACACTTTTTATTACAATTACTTTCCCTCAGATTTCAAACACTTGTACACTTTTTGATTTGTTGCATAGACTTGACCTGTATTGGAACTTATAACAGTTGTAGGGTCTGAGGTTGGGAAAGCACAGACACCCAAAGATCTTTAATGAAGAATAATCTAGTTTTGCTTTGTAAAGGGTTTGAAAGGGAGTTTGGTAGCTAAGTGTGGAAGTAGGTAGTCTATTAATTAAGTGAACAACTAGAGATACAGCATCAGACCAATACTAGAAAGGCACTGAAGCTTGGGCTAACAAGGTGAGAGCAGTCTCTATAAGGTGTCTATGCTTCCTATCTATGGTTCCATTTTGTTGAGAAGTGTAGGGACAAATATTCCTTACTATGATACCTTTGGAGCTTAGATAGGTGGCAATGGGCTTAAACTCAGTACCACAATCAGTTTAAACAGCTCTCAGCTTAGTTTGGAATTGTAACTCAACATTATTATGAAAATACACAAAGTAATTTTATGCGTCTGCCTTAGTTTTGAGAAAATACAGCTAGGTAAACCTTGAATGCAAGTCTATGATTGACATATAGTATTTGTACACTTCGCTAGAGCTTGTATGAGATGGTCCCCATAGGTCTATTTCAACAAGTTGAAAGAGGGCAGTGTAGACAATAGTGGAATTAGGGAAGGGTAAAGAGTGACTTTTGCCTTTTTGACAAGCATTACATTGAGTCAAGACTTTGTGAAGAATTGGAAAAGTAGAATGACCTAACCTCCTGATGCAGGAGCATCCACGTGTTCCCTAACAGCCTTGGTTCTTTTTAGCTGCTGTTCTTCTATTTGCTATGTTTCCTTTATTTCTGTTCTAAGTAGTCTTGTGCTAGTCACGTGAGCCCTCTTGTTGTTTAGTACTCAGCCCCTTCCCTGATATATTAGGCTCACGGTCTTCTGTAAGGGTAGTTTTTGATATATGTTTTATGAAAAAGAGAGGTTTTCTCTTCTGAAGAACCCTAATGTTCCATTTATCTCTATCTTCATCCATTTCTGAGTTATTTACAGTCTTAGCTTTCCTTTCCCCCCCATCCCTGCGTCAAGTGGTATCAGAGCCAAAGATGGCTAGCCATTCTAAGAGCAGAAGCAATAGAGGAAACCAAGAGCAGCTAGCTGAAATAGTTGAGAATAGGAGAATGATTGAGGAACTGACAAGGTCAGTTCGAGCTCTATAGCGCCAGAGGTGTGCTAAGTTGAGGATGGAGTTTTCGGCAAAAACCCATTCCGTGGTGGGTGACCCGAGAATACTAGAAGTGCCAGAAGGTAGTACGGACAATGAAGATTCGACCCAGGGTATCGAAAATCTGTTCCATGACCTTGGAATCGATACTGAGAATCATTCAAGTTGGAAAGACGAAGAACTCGAACCTACTTATGACATTTACCCTGATGAAGATGAAGTAACGGAGAGAGGCACTATGAAGGAAGAAGAGACTGAACCCATCTACGATAATTACCCAGAACAGAGTGAGGAAGAATCCAGTATCATCATCATCGACTTTGGTAGTGCGAATAAAAGGTCCAGTCACGCTGGATCATTGTCGACTTAGGTAGCAGTTTCGAAGGAAGAAGAGAATCTCCAGTAGTCTTCGACTCAAGTAACGGGGTCGAAGGTAGCAGAGAAACTCCCACAGTCATTAACCCAGGAAGGAGAGTCGAAGGAAGAAAAGGATTCTGAGGATAGACATTTTGCATATGAGCGTGCGAAGTCAAGGAAGAAAGGGAGACAAAGTTCAGAGTCTCGGTCAAAAGGGAGTAGGAGGAAGGGCCGGTCCCATACCAAAGGTGATATACTTTATTTTGAAAAATGTACTAAGTCACCAAATAAAAAGTCAAAAAAAGAACCAAAATGCCTTTCTAGTGTAGTAAACACTGTCGGTGCAAACATGAGGTTGTGCTTTACGTCCAGAGGTTTCTCACCACCTCTTAGTGGGGCCAAAAGGGTGGACCCAAGGACTACTAATACCATAACTGTATTAATTGAGATTGCACAGGTACAAAAAATGCTCATCACACCTAAAAGTATTGAGGTGAAATTTTACAAGCATGAGTGGGTCCTTGTTGTAGTAGCTGGCAGCTGGATCCCATATAATCTACCAAATAGAATTACGAGTATATGTGTACCAAAAATACATGATTGTTTTAAAGCACTTGAATGGCAAGGTTAACCAGCAGGTTCTGTTATGGAACCGTTATCATATTTTCTTTCAGATTTGAGGGCGGAAACACCAACTGTTGTGCTTGGTGATGATTCCTTAGAGTCAAATGACTTACATCTCTTTGAAACCGTGTCAGATATAATCCTAGAAAATAAGATTTATGCTAGAGAAAATGTGAAAGATAACAGTTTGACCATCATTTCAAAGAAGACTAACTTGAAAGAAATGGATGAGATTGGGTCAAACAGAGACAAGGTTGAGATTGAGATTCCTTCCAATAATGTGGTAGAGGAAAAGAGTGATGAAAAAGAGTCTCAACTAATATCTAGAAGTGAAGTATTAGAAAGTATGCTAAGAGTCAATCAACCACACAATGAACCTGTTTGTCAGAAGCTACAGAGTATTAATGAAGCTGGGGCATTTTCAGTTTTAGCAATGAGAACTTCCAGAGTAAGTGATGTCAATGAAAAACT
>JASKGM010093156.1:0-13126 GCA_034509205.1 Ceratonia siliqua
TCTTGGCTAACCCAGATTTGCCCACAAGATTCCGGCTTGACGCTCAGCTCAATCAGCCTGATAGAAGCACCTTCTATACACACGATCCTGTAGTCGGATATACTGATTATCCCTTTCTTCATCGTCAGAACACTTGCTAGATCATATAATTAAGGCGAGTTACCTTAATTTCCGGGCTAATATAAAACTCCGTCCTCTGCTCGTTTATAAAACTATTAATTTATGTGTAATATTAACATTATAATAAATAAAAAATAAAGAAATTAATATTTTTATATATTAATAGAAGAATCAAATGTCACGGAGAATTAACATTCAAAGAGCAACTTAGTATTCAAATTGCAAATGCCTCTTGTTTGACATATGTTGTAACTAATGAATCCATCTCATAATCCTATTCACCCGCCCTTTTGCGATGTTTGTACGATGCTTCTTTAAAAATTGGTAGACCAATCTTTGCTATCTGTTAACATAAATTCATTTGAATTTTGAGCTTCTTCCTCTAGCAGTACTTATATTATGGCATCTTTGGAAAACAGGCAATGCTCAAACAGGCGTGCTACTTCCATGTGTTGCAAATATTGAGTGTTAGTTGCAGGATTAGGCAAGCAGAAGTGACTAACCGTTAAAGGTTGACGAGTATCGCTAGTTGAGACGGTGTTAGTTGAGCCAGCGTGACAAACAGTTATAATATAGGTGACGTGGCTTAAAGTTAGTTGAGCCAGCGTGGCAAGCAGTTGTAACAGATGAACAGAAGATTGTTCCAGAACAAGGGTTGGAAGACAGTATATTAGTTCGGATTGTAAGGAATTCATCCATATTATTGATTGTAATTCATCTTTGATCTCAATTCTCTGTTAGCTTGGGTCTCGGAATTCTTTCTCCTTTAGAATTCCCTGGTAGTGAATCTCCTCAATCTCTATTGAGATTCTAGATTCTCTGTAACTCATTCTGTAACTGGTTGCTACTGAATAAAACTGAGTTTTTCTGTATTAATTGGTATCAGAGCCATCGATTCTTGGCACTGATGGCGGATTCCACTCGTTCACAAACGGCTGCTCGGGATATAGAAGAGACGATGTACCGAAAACTCACAGCGATGGAAGGAAGGATAGAAGAGAGAATGTTCGAGTTGTTTAACGCATTGAAGCGGATGATGATTGAAAATACTAAGCAGAAGGATAAGGAAGCAGTGATGGATGAATCTACACTAAGAACCTGGCTTTGGAAGCCAACCAGAAGGTATGCAAGGAACTTCTTCTCAATTGAATAATCAGTATTCATGTGCAACTAGGTTTGCAAAACTCGATTTTCCAAAATTTAATGGTGAGAGGGAATGGATTTTTTAGTGTGAACAGTTTTTTTTTATTGACAATACGCCTGATAAACTAAAAGTAAGATTGGCTGTTATTCACTTGGAAGGGAAGGCATTACAGTGGTATCATGCATTTGTTAAATCCTTATTAACTGCATCATTACCTAGCTAGAGTGAGTTTATTAGGATAGTATATGATAGATTTGGAGCTGTTTTTGATGATCCTATGTCTGAACTTAAAAAATTACAACAATTGGGTACTGTGCAATAATATCATGATGAATTTGATGCAGTCTTAATTAGAGTTAGTCTTCCAGAAGATTACTTGGTTAGTTATTTTTTGACTGGATTAAAAAATGAGATTTAGATGCATTGTAGGATGTTTTAGCCTAAATCAGTAAGGCAAGCTTATGCATTGGCTAAATTACATGAAGCTGCTCAATCAGTTAACACGTATCCTTAATCTCTGAATTGGTATCAGGCAAAAAATAGGCAACCAAATTTTAGACTAGATTCAAGGGGTTCAGTAATAATACCACCACTTTTGCCTAAACCCAATACTACTGTGAATTCTAGTAATGTTGTAAATAAAAATAAACCTCTGTCCTATGCGGAGATGAATGAGAGAAGGGCTAAAAGGTTGTGTTTCTTGTGTGATGAACCTTATACCCCTGGCCACAACTTAAAACATAAGAAGGCACAGCTGTATCAAGTAGAAGTGGAAGAAGAAATGGGAGAAGACATGGAAGTTGACTCAATAGGGGAAGAGGTAGGAGAATCAGATGAAACTCATCCACACATCTCTGTACATGCTCTTACGGGTATGATGGAGTATCAAACCATGAGGATTACAGGGTATTACAATAAGAAACCTTTACACATCCTCATTGATAGTGGAAGCACCCATAATTTTCTTGATGAAATGGTGGCTTGCAAATTAGGCTGTAAATTGGAAAACCAGAATTGTTAATAGCTTTAGTAGCAGATGGCAGTAGAGTAACCATTTCAGCTGTGGTTAAACAATTTAAGTGGCAGATTCAAAACACTATTTTTCATGTTGATATGATGACATTACCATTGTCCTGTTGTGATATGGTTTTAGGAATCCAATGGTTGGTGACCTTAGGTCCTATAATTTGGGACTTTAATAAACTTACTATGGAATTTACTACATGTGGTAAAAGGCATGTCCTGAGAGGGGCAACTACTGCTGTAGTAAAAACCATTAGGCCCACTAATTAAATAAGCTCCTTAACCTGGACTCCCAATTGACTATGATACATCTTTGTGAAAGTCAGAATCAAACCAATTCTGTGCTGCTCCACTCTTTAACTACTCATGCAATTGAGGAAAAGGAAGAAATGCCCTTGTTGATTTCTAACTTGTTAAATGAATTCCAAAATATTTTTTAGGAGCCTAAAACATTACCACCATTTAGAAAACATCATGACCACCAAATTACCTTAGTTTAAGGAGCTAACCCAGTAAACAAGAGACCTTATCGATATCCATCATACCAAAAAGATATTATTGATAGAATGGTAGACGAGATGTTAAATACTGGAATCATCCAAAACAGTAATAGTCCTTATGCTTCACCTGTAGTTTTGGTAGGCAAGGAGGATGGAACTTGGAGGTTATGTGTGGATTACAGAGAATTAAATAACAACACAGTCAAGGATTGGTTTCCTATTCCTTTGATAGAGGATTTTATGGATGAACTTGGAGGTGTTACTATATTTTCTAAAATTGACTTGAAAGCGGGGTACCACCAAGTTAGAATGAAACCAGAGGACACTTTCAAAAATGCTTTTAGAACACATTCTGGGAATTATGAATATATGGTTATGCCATCTGAGCTTACCAATGCCTCGGCCACTTTTCAGAAATTGATGAATTCAATTTTTAAGGATTATCTTAGGAAATTTGTTTTGGTTTTCTTCGATGACATCCTTGTGTATAGCCATTCACTATTAGATCATGTGAATCATTTGAAGACTATTTTTATTGTGATGGAGAAGCATCAATTGCTGGCAAAGAGGAGTAAGTGTTATTTTGGGGTGGATAAGGTTGAGTATTTGGGTCATTATATTTCTAAGGAGGGAATTTCCACTGATCCTTTGAAGATTGCAGTTGTACAACAGTGGCCTTATCGTACAGATCTCAAGAAGTTAAGGAGTTTCCTAGGATTAGCAGGGTATTATAGACGGTTTGTCAAAAGTCATGGTATGATTGCTAAGCCTCTGACTAATCTGTTAAGAAAATACAGTTATGAATGGAATAAAGAGGCTGAGGATGCTTTTGAGAAATTGAAAGTTGCTCTTACGACTTCCCCGGTTTTGATTTTACTTGATTTTTCTCAAACTTTCATATTAGAAACAGATGCTAGCAGTTATGGCATAGGGGCTGTCTTAATGCAAAATCAACACACAATTGCTTTTATCAGTAAAGCCTTAGGTCCTTGACATCAAGCACTGTCAGTATATGAAAAGGAACTCTTGGCTGTTTTACTGGCCATTCAAAAATGGAGGCACTATTTACTTAATAGACACTTTATACTCAGAACGGATCATAGAAGCTTACAGTATTTGTTAAACTAGAGACTAACTACACAAATTCAACAAGGGTGGGTGCAAAACTCATGGAGTTTGACTTTGAAATCCAATACAAGATGGGCAAAGAAAACAGTGTAGTAGATGCATTGTCCAGGATTCCAAAAATTGAAATTTCTTTAATGACTCTTTCCACTATCTCCTCTGACTTAATGACATTGTTGCAGCAAAATTGGGTAACGGATGCAGGAGTCCAGCGCATTATAGCTGACTTGCAGATTGATAGCACTACACATAATCATTATACTTGGACTAATAATCAACTCCGCAGGAAGGGTAAATTAGTTGTGGGCAATGATGTTAATCTTAGGAAGAAGATTTTGTCTTGGTTACACAGTTCAGCAGTGGGTGGTCACTCGGTCAGAGACGCCACCATCGAACGCATTCAATCACTTTTCTATTGGCGAGGTATGACCCAAGATATCCAACACGTTGTACGTGAATGTCCCGTTTGTCAGACTTGCAAATATGATGTTTCAGCTTCCCCTGGGTTGTTGCAACCCTTGCCAATTCCTACTGCTGTATGGTCTGACCTGTTTATGGACTTTATAGAGGGTCTTCCTGTTTCTCACAATAAAACTACTATATTTGTAGTAGTTGATCGGCTGTTGAAGGCTGCTCATTTTATGGCCATGTCTCATCCTTTCACAACTGTGTAGGTGGCCAAAGTTTCCTTGACAATGTTTATAAATTACTTGGGTTTCCTAGATCCATTGTTAGTGACTGAGATAGTATTTTTCTCAGTGCTTTTTGGAAGGCTCTGTTTGATTGTCAAGGGGTTGAGTTACATTTTTCTACTGCTTATCATCCCCAGTCGGATGGTCAACTGAGATTGTCAATAAGTGTCTTGAGACATATCTGAGATGTATGTGCAGTGAGAAGCCGAGTACTTGGGTTAGGTGGTTATCCTTAGCTGAATGGTGGTATAACACTAACTTTCATACTGCTACTAATACCACTCCCTATGAGATTATTTATGGCCAGCCTCCTCCCATCCACTTACCTTATCTTCCTGGTGAGACTAATATTGAGGATGTGGATTACAGCCTACAGGCTCGTGAGGAGATGCTTGGTTTACTCAGATTTCATTTGACTCGAGCACAAAACTGAATGAAGACATTGGCGGATAGGAAACGCTCTGATCGCACCTTCCAGGTGGGTGATTGAGTTTATTTGAAGCTTCAACCTTACTGTTAATCGTCCTTGGTTAGAAGATCTAGTTAGAAGATATCTCTTCGATATTATGGCCCATATCTTATTCTTCAGAAGATCAGTACTGTTGCTTATTCTGTGGGGTTACCTGAAGGTTCTCAGGTTCACTCTACCTTCCATGTCCAGCAAATCAAGCGTTATATAGGACCTTCCGCAGTTGGGGATACTCCTCGGGAACCTAAGTTAAATTTGGATCACATGATGGTTCATCGCAGAGGGCGCACTGTCACTAAAGTTTTGGTCTAATGGCGAGGGTGTCTTACAGAAGATGCTTCATGGGAGTTCTATTACGATCTTTTACAGCAGTTTCCTCACTTTCAACCTTGAGGAGAAGGTTGATTTCAGGAAGAGGGTTTTGTGACAAATATTGAGTGTTAGTTACAAGATTAAGCAAGCAGAAGTGACTAGCCGTTAAAGGTTGACAAGTATCGCTAGTTGACATGGCGTTAGTTGAGCCAGCGTGGCAAACAGTTATAATATAGGTGACGTGGCATAAAGTTAGTTGAGCCACGTGGCAAGCAGTTGTAACAGATGAACAGAAGATCATTTCGGAACAAGGGTTGGAAGACAATATATTAGTTCGGATTGTAAGGAATCGATCCATATTATTGATTGTAATTCATCTTTGATCTCAATTTTCTGTTAGCTTGGGTCTCGGAATTCTTTCTCCTTTAGAATTCCCTGGTAGTGAATCTCCTCAATCTTTACTGAGATTCTGGATTCTCTGTAACGCATTCTGTAATTGGTTGTTACTGAATAAAACTGAGTTTTTCTGTATTACCATGTCAGTCATGTCCTGCAATGTGCCCTCTGTTTAGCTAAAGAATTTTCAAATGCCCAGCAATCATAATCTTCCTCATTATTATGTAATCAGTTGCCTTTCCCCTCTTTATTTTTAGGATAGTACATAGTTTTTTTTTACTTACATCTCTTTTTTTAATTTTTTTGCATTAATTAACTATTTTTCACGTCATATGTTTTTTTTTGAGAATCTTTGAAATTTTTTCTTATGAAAGTAAATTCTAAAAAAAATAATGAATGAACAGTACAAAAAGTGTAAAAAGTTTTTAAAAAATATATGATATAAGAAATAATCAAAAAATACAAAAAATAAAACAAATAGAACAAAAAATAAAAAAATGAGAGATGGGAGCAAACAAAATTATGCTACCGTTTCAAATTGGGCGATAGCATAGTTACTCCCTTAATTTCCTGTTTCTTGTTACAAACTCCCTAGAGAGTGATGTTGAAAGCTACAAGCTTTCCTTTTGCTTGGGTGAAATTCTCCTTCAATGAAATTTTTATCTTGAACAAAAAAAAAGTATTATTTTAAAAATTAAAAAAATTATCAATAATTATATTACTAAATGTAAATTGAGGATTATTAATGAATAAATATATAGTTATATAAATAATAGGATCATAATATACAATTTACAACAAACAATTTAATTGTATTTAAATTTAGATATAATTTTTTTGCACTTCACACATTTGCATTAATTTCATTTGCCTCTAAATATGATATATTACAAAACAATACTTCATGAACATTTACATTCCCTTCATCTCATATCAAATAATTCTAGTGACTTATAATAATAGTAGAAAAATAAAAAAATAAATCATACTGTTTTCCCTAGTTTGTTTTTGGGTTAATATAACTTTGGTGCTTATAACTTTACTGAGTTTTTAATTTAATCTTTATAATCAAGTATCTAAAGTTTTAATTAATTTTAATTTAATCCATACCCTCAGCTACTCCATTAATTGAGTTTAAATTAATAATAAGGATCAAATTCAAAAAATCAGTGAAACTATAAGAACTTTTTTGTGCTATTAAAGGGTCCCTATATATAGTTTCATCACGTTTTTTATTTGGTCCCTATAATTTAATTGAAATTTTAATTTAGGGTTTAGGGTTTAGGGTTTAGGGTTTAGGGTTTAGGGTTTTAGGGTTTAGGGTTTAGGGTTTAGGGTGATTAATTTAAGACAATTGATTAACAGAGTGATAAATGATAAGAATTAAATTGAAAATAATTAAAATTTTAAAGACTGATCAATTATAAAAAACAATTATAAGGACTAAACCAAAAACTCGGTAAAATAATAATTTATATAATTTTGACTAAACTAGATACAGATCTTATATAAATATTTTTATTCATATTTAAAGTATTTAATTGCTAATTTCTATCTACAAGTTAATTATAATTATATTATTATTAATAGTTATAATTAAACATTATAATAAAATTAATGGCAGCATAAGAATTTAAAGTTTGGTGTAACAACTGAGTACATTTTTAGTACTCCTGAGAGTATGATATTATTTTCATTAGATTTGTGCCACGTAACACTTTTCACTTAAAAAGTGTCACGTGACACAGATTCAATAAAAAGAATATCATTTTCTCAAAAATACTAAACATTTTGCTGTAACAGCCACTTAGGAGTTTGGCTAAAAAATTAATAGTTCAACCCTCCTCTTATAATAATAATAAAAAAACTCAATTTAACATATTATAATAAACATTAATCCAACAATATTTTTTTTTTTGGTGATAAATGAAATTTCAATAGGAAAGAATTCAGGTTTAAATCCTTAATATTAAAGTCACTTAATGTTAAAAGGTGATGATACCATTTAAACTAATGATTTAGAACAACATTAATCCCACAATTAACGCTTGAGATAAAAACACTTATGATTTCATCTCGTCTATAAGAGCACTCATCAATGGTACAAATAAATTACAGATTGAAGAAACAAAACAAAGGGAAGACGCAACAGACTTTAAATACCAAAATCAAGTTTTAACTAAGATATGGTACTCTTATGATAACAAGGATTTCACATTTCTAAGGGCCTTTAATGTGGTGGTTTATGATTTACTACTCTTAACTATATTTTTTTTATACTGAAATAAAAAAAAAAATAAAAAGCATTGTAGTGAGTTGTTATTCAATAATAACCACACTGTATATATTTACAAAAAATAATTATTTTATATATATAGAAATATGGATAGTTACAAATAATTTATTATTTATTAACTAAATAATAATAATTAAAGTTTCAATTAATAAAATTTTAAATTTTAAATTTAACTTATTTTTATATTTGATTCCATTATTCCGAGATATATATAGTTATATATTTTTTAGAATAGTTATATCTTATTAATTCTTAAAAATTAAAAATATAATTAATATATAAATATTTCCTATTATTTAAATAACTACCAACTATTTTTTTTCATTCTATTATTATTTATTCCCTGAACCTAAATTAGAAATAATTATGAAGCACTAACTATGACCCCAAACTCGCGCGCGCGTACACACACACATACACACACACACACACACACACATATATATATATAAATTTGGTTTTTGAATGTTTTTTTTAATTTGTTCCTCTAATGTAAATTTGTTAGACCCTCAATACTTAAATAGAGGGGAAAAAATGGGAATTGGATGAAAGAGCAAGGGCAAGCTAGGAATGCTGACAACTAACCTTACTGTAGGCTATTTAAGCTAAAGTTGTGTATGAGGAATGCGGAATTTAGGGATACACTTAGGAGAGACCTAGCCTCTCGAAAGTTAGGGATTTTCTTTTATTTTTTTTTCTATAGTTTATTCCTTAGAAAATTTGCTATTGTTATTATCAATTTATAATATCAAATTGCTACTTGGTTCCCATCAATTGGTATCAGAGCAAGATGACCTAGGAAGTATCATGACAATGTTTGTTTTTGTTCTAGATTTCTCTACTATCACGACGGCTTTGCGTCTGTGTTCTGGTTTCGATTTTCTATTGTAATTTTGAGCACTCTGTATTGTCTATGTTCTTGTTGTGTGGCTGTGAGTGGGGTGAACGATGAACACATGGTTCAGCTAGAAAAGGGTGTACGACAAACGTCAACGATGGAAGAAGCTATTATATGACAAACTACGGACAACAATTTCCATATTGGCTAACCTCTTTGCAACGAGTGACGACAACCCAACACTGACAAGTGTAAGTTCTACAAAAGAATGACAACGACAATAGCCAGTCTGGTTTCCACGCGATGACAACGACAGGATTTCCATGAAGTGGTTGTCGTGAAGAATGATGAGGATGGTAAGTCTAGAAAATATGTTTTCACAAATAGCAAGTCGTGTCTCTTTCGCAACGACAGAGTAGAAAGACTCAAGGGGAAAAAGGGGGAGAAAAAAAAAAAGAAAAAAAGAGAGGGAGAAAAAAAGAAAAGATAGAAAAAAAGAAAAAAAACCATTGAGTATTATTTTCGTCCATATAGCCACTGAGTATCTCAAAGGTGATGGTGAATATCAGGATGAAGGACATAATTGATGAATTGGAGAAGGAGATAGGGTAGGAGCAAAACAACTAAGCCGAGATGCATAATAGAATGAAAAATTTGGAATTGAATGTGACGGCCATGAGGGGGTATACAGAAGAAATGCACAAATTATTAAGGAATCAGGCCAGGAGGATGATGTCGAAGAAGAAGCTAACACCAGCGACAATGGGGAGGAACCCAAGTGGGAGGCTTCACACAATATGGGTGTGAGTGGGGAATCCGTTGACCACTAGCTAGAGTTACTCGTCTTCTCGGAGGAGGACCGTTGTGATTGGATATTTAGGGTTGAGAAGTACTTTGGCATCATTGGGATCCTAGACCAGGGTGGCTGCCATTGCTGTATGTATAGAAGGGAGGGCTTTAAATTGGTTGCAATGAATGGAGTCCAGTGAACCAATTAGGGGGTGAGGCCACTTCAAAGTTGATTTTCTAAGGATGTTCTGGCCTTCTCAAGAGAAGAGTTCCCATGAAGAGTTAATGCCTTTGAGGCAAACTGGGATAGTGGAGAAGTATATGGAGCAGTTCGAACTACTCTCGCCTCCTGTAAAGGACATGTCAGATAAACTACTGAAGGGATCTGTCATCAATGGATTGATTGACAATATTAAGGTTAAGGTGAGGTTAATGGAACCCAAAACCTTAGCACAGATGATGAGGAGTGCCCAAAAGATTGAAGATAAGTTCTTGGCCTTGGAGAGGTCAAGGAGTATGAAAGAGGGGCATAAAAAACATAGAAACCCACCATATAGCCATGGAGGTATGACTAGTGAGGTAAGTCACCCCACTTACTCTTTTAACAACACTTCCAAAATTGTAAAGCCACTAAAAATGTATAATACAAGTAGAAGGGATAGTGTGGCTATAAAAGAAGAGTCTCAAATGGGAGGCAACTCTTTGGGGGGTAAGATATAAGCAAGTTAAGGATATTGGAAGTGAAGTACCAGGTTAAGAAGGAGAAGGGATTGTGTTTCTTCTGTAATGAGAAGTTTGCATTGGGGCACAGGAACTGGAAAAATAGGTGTAAGTCCTTATATTACAAAAAGCACGGGTTTTCTCATGGCATTTCTTACTGAAAAAAGATAAGTGAGAAACACCTACGGCATTTCTCAAAAATTTTGCTGGATATAAAAATGTGAGAAAATTTCTCAACACAGTTCTTATGGACACCATGTGCATGAGAAAAGTCTATGAGAAAACCATGAGAGAAAACGAGCGAACATGGTGCGAAGAAATTCTCACGGTGTTTTCACAGACTGTTGTCCTTGAGAAATAGCTCAATTAATGAAACACACCATTTTTGGTTTATTTCTTATGAAAGTTTTCCGTAAACAAAGTTCTCACGGACAAAAAATGTGAGAAATATGGAAATATCAAATTAGCTCCTTCGTACTCCTCCTATTTCAGTTTTCATGTTTTCGTTTTCCCCAAATGCATTTTCTCTCTATTTCTCTGTCCAAATTGATTCCCCAATAGCTTTTGGGTGTTTTTTAACAGGGGTAAAGTGATGATTAGTTCATCTCCATCTTTTATTCTTTCGACTTGAGGTTGGCCAAAATCTCCCTCTTTTTCTACCTCTAAATTTTCTTTGTTAATGTGCAACTTCTGGGTTAAGTTTTGGTTGTTTTTAAGTTTTGTTTAAGTAGATGGTGTTGGTGGATGGCTATAATTTGATAGTGTATGGAGTTGGTTTATAGTTTTGTTTGATCTGAGATAATTATGTTGAAATATGAATTGAAATGTTCAAATTAGAGTATATGTATATTTTTGCTATTGAATTTTCTTTAGGGCTTTTGTTGTATGATGGATGTAGAGTGTTTGGATATTTTCCCCTATTTTTTGGAATTATTTTGAATGAATTTTGATTTTATGGTGCTTAGGGCTTAATTTAATAAATTAAATTATGTATGATATTGTTTACATTTTGACACGTTTTGGGGGGTTTTGTTGTATGAAGGATGTTACTAATTTGTATAATTTTTTTGGATTATTTTTTAGTTATTATGATTTGAGGTATTTTGATGCATGTATGTTATATAATGGATTTATAATTATTGTTGAATATTGAAGGAATATAGAGATATCTGAACATTGTCGTTGGATGAACAATAAACTTTATCCCAATAGTAAGAGTATTACAAATGAGTTTTACATGAGGTGTTGAGGAGTTTATTTAATTTACTTTTGCACTTAATGTCTGTGTTGACGGAGAGAAGTTTAGATGCCCATGTGTAAAATGTAAATTTCGAAAGTATTAAACACCCTTATATAGATGATGTAAGGGTGCATCTATATAGAAAATGTTTTATGAAAGATTACTATAATTAGGTGCATCATAGACAGGTCTGAATATCGTTACCTCTACCAATTGAGCTTCAGACCCAATATTTCCATTCGTACGAGCAAATGATTATGGATATTTGTCACACCCCACTTTAGGGCATATGACTAGCGTAGGAAATTACCATTCAGGTAATAACCTACCAGCTTAAAATACTCTTGAACTAATATCATTTACACTCCATTTTAAATGAATAATAAAAATTAAGTATACTTTGACAAAGATTTTCTAAGTCAATAATTTAATAAAAATTTTGGCAGAGTTTCCCTTAAAATATAGACTATCCCAGGGTACAAATAAATAAGGTGAACAAGCCTACCATAAATCAAAAGCCTCAATGACTTAAACAGAAAATAATAAAGGGGTCCAACATGGACTGTATATACTAACTATAAATATACGATGCAATTATCATTATTACAGATCAAGATCCTTATTCAGATAATGCAAAACAACCTATCCAACAATGTCCACTAATCACCAAAGTGCTCCACTAATTACTTAGAGTATTGCCTACCAATTCAGTCAGCGAGTTCAAAGAGAGCAGATAGAGCTGAAGGATAATCACTAGTAACCTGATCTGAGAAATGTTAAAATTTGAGGGGTGAGTCCACCGACTCGGTGAATGAAAAACAGACTTACCGATGGATACATGAACTCCCAGGTGTAAAGTGCATTACCGTCAAAATCATGTAAAACTTCACTTAAAGAATTAATTACTATATAATATGCACATAATGCACCTTACATCTGGAAAATAAAATAATTTATATGTTTCACATATTACAATATTTAATAATATGAACAAAAAGTAATTATGTTCATAAATGATTCAATGAAAATCATAAATTCCTAGGATCTATAACAATTCAAGGGGAGAATCCAAACTGAGAGAAACGGTATTCCCACTCCAGAGGATAAAACTTAACTGGAGGACAACCCGATCCTCACCTTTGAGAACTGCACCCACCGTAGGGAAATACTAAATTTCCTGTTCCTGCCAGAGCATTCTCATCCAGAGGAAACCATTCATAATCAAACTCAATTTTCTATTAGGAACTGCACTCACTGACAGAAGTACCCTTTATCAGGAACTGTCCTCAACTGATAAAAGTTGTGACCTAGGTGTACCTAGTGGTTTCACCATCACTCTACTACAGATCCCAGAATATGGTTCTAAATCACTTTCATAAATCTCATACAATTCATGCTTTCCCATAATCGCTATGAGAAAACAGTTCATACTTAGGAATAGAGTAATAATTACATATATATA
>JASKGM010093218.1:0-10042 GCA_034509205.1 Ceratonia siliqua
CTGACTACTGACTACTGATACTCTTCATGTTTGTAATTATATGCTCCAGTTCCACTTATGTCGTGTCAATCATTAGTTATTATGTATATAAGGGTCCCCAGTACTCTTTTATCTTTTTTAGTTTAGATTATGAGATAATTAAGTGATTAAAAAGGCAAAAAAATTGCTAAATATTGTAGGCCAAGTGTTAAATATCTTTATTAGCAGAAATTGTACGAATCACAGGCAGCTACTCAAGTAGGCGTGTACAATTCGAATACAAATTCCAATTCCAGCATTTGGTCGGCCCATCATTCATCTCAAGTACTGAACCACCACTGTATGCACTTTACGGCACACTCCTCACATAATCTCTTTAAAAAAAAAAAGAAGAAATTAATTGGCTCTTGTTTCTCAATTTCTCCTTCCTTTCATGTCTTTTTCAAGATAAAATTCCCCGCATTTATTGATTTAACATGGGGTTCATAAAGATGATAAGAAACATATTTATATCCCTTTTTAAATTTGATTATAACCATCACACTGAATAGAGAGAAAATCCAAAGACAACATATATATGGGCCACAATAATAGTTGATTTATTAGTTAAGGACTGGTGTTTTTTATTTTGATTATTTGTTTAAATTTTAAATCTAGTATTTTGAAAAAATTCTTCTTCTAAATGCATGTGTACTCTTAAGATCACACTCAAATGTTATGATTAAGTATTCTTTGAATAAATATGCGTATACCTCAATCAATTTTGTTGTTTAATTTGGTAAAAAATTAAATAAACTATTCACATGAAGACTAAAACATTTACAAAAATAAAATTATTATATATTTTTAAATTTTTAAAACAATTAAAATTCGAATGACACATTTAATATATACGATTACATAATATACTTTAGGATGCATCTATCCTACCATCATAAATAGTAATGGTAGGGTATATTTACCACCCGTGTCTCATTTTTTGTTTTTTATCTTAATTTTTTTTATTTTAATATTAATTAATTATTTTTTATATCAATATATTTTTCAAAAATTTTTCAAAAATTTTTGAAATTTTTTTATAACTTTGTACTTATTAAATAGTATCAAAAAAATTATAAATAAATAGTATAATAAAATTTTAAAAAGTTAAAAAATATTCAAAAATATTTCAAAAAATATATGACATAACAAAATTAATTAATACAAAAAACTAAAAATATTGAAAAAAAATAAAATATCGAGATGTCAAAATTATGCCACCGCTCTCAAAATGGGACAATAGCATAATGCTCTCCTATACTTTATAGTTAAAAAAAAAGTTTAAATTGTCATTTATAAAAAGAATGCAATTCTACCTTTAAATCAGAAGACTTGGTATAAAAATTGTTTGTATTTGAATTTAGAAATATTTTTTTAATTTTATGACAAAAAAATTTAAGATAAATCTCATCGGCATTGAAATACTTCTCTTAATATAAATAATTTTATGAGAAATTATAAGAGTACTAATGTGAAAGTAATATTAGTGATCTGAATTTTGAAACATATAGAGAATTAAGGGTAGGAGCAAGGGTGTCTCATGGCTCACAAGAAAGCTAACATATACATGGACTAGGGAGAAGTGAACTGCCCAAGAATTGAAGCGGCCGGTGACCAAACAGAATATCAGATTTGAATGTGCGATCAATGATCATGAAAGGCCCTATGTATCTAGTATCTTAAGAACCAATTTAGAGATACTGAGCCAAATCGCCAATCATATAAGTTCATCAAATTCAATTCAATTTTGTATTAACAAATTCAGAAGCATTGAATTTACCACAACAAAACGGAATTAAGAAAGAGTTAATGACCTCTATTTCAGAAACACCACATGAATTTGATGCAAATATTTACAAATCATTAATTTCCTTCCTTTTAAATTTATTCCCTCTAGCTAGTAGGCACTAGCTACCTATTCACTAATTTTGAGGAATAGAAATGAATTAAGAACCGGGTTGTATTAATAATATTTATTTTTTATATTTTTATATTTTATTTTAAAATATTAAAATATTATAAAATAATAATGATAATAAAAGATAAATATTAATAAAATAATATATATAAAAATAATATTAAAAAAATGGTGCATAAATATGATCGCTTATAAAATATAAGTGAGGAAAAAAAAAGTTGAAAAGAGTAAGAGGACAGGACTGCCCTTAATTCCGTTGTTTTGGTTTTGGATGATCCCATGCACCCATTAGCGGGAATCTCTTAATAAGTCGTTTCTGTCTGCTTGCTTCTCATCTTCTCTTCTCGTATGCTTTTTAACTGCTACCTTCCTCTCCACAGCAAAACAAACTATGTTTTACTAACAAACTACAAGCCACCACATCATGTCTTCTCACTTCTCCACCCACTCCCCTCTCCCTTATTCTAACCATCTCATGACTGCTATTCCATCCTCTCTTTCTTCTTATTCTCTAATTCCTCACTGCTCCAAATCCTTTGTGGGTAAGTTCATATGCAAATTACTTTGCCAATTCTTTTTTTATACATGATCTTCTTGATATTCAGCTTGTGTTAGCTGTTATCAATCTTTTTCTTTACAGTTTATGTGCATCCAATTTTCTTTTCTTCAAGATTAATGTGATCAGTGTCTGTTGATCGGAACATTCTACCGGAAATATTGCCAAGATAGCTAAAGTAAGAACGTGAAAGCACTGACATGAGTTGCAGGCTTGTTCTGCAGGCAATCATGAAAGCCAAATGGAGCTTATATATATATATAAGATTCAGGATAGAAATGATTATCATATTTTATATATACTATGTCTTTCCCTTGCATATGGCTGCCTTTGTTATCTGAAGAGCAAAACCGTTTAGGAACTAAGTAATTTTAAACTTTGATTAAGAAGTTGAGCAATTTTGGTTTGCTGTAGAGATTTCACTATCAAGCAGGCCACAGTTACAAGATGTGTTGTCTGTTGTTTGCTCCCCCACCCACACAAAAAAAAAGTAATTAATTAATATAGTACTGAGTCTACTGACTTTCAAGTAAGAAAAGTAAGTGATACATTATATGATTTAATTAATATAGGTGTAGGGTCATCCGAGAAGAGCGAGACGAAAGACAAAGCAGTGAGCTTTGGTTTTCGCCTAAGATGCAGAGCTATATTCGAACCTGCACGAACTCAAGGTATGGTAGATTTTTTGTTTTTATTCAGATTAAAGAATTGAACTTAGCTTTCTGTACGCCTATAAAAACAAGTAATTGTATTATGCAGAATGTCGGGACGTGTTTCAGGGTGGTCTGCCAACGTTAAAGTGGCGTGAGATTGTGGAGGATGACATTGATGAGGAGCAAGCTCAGAAGGTGCTTTAGCCTTTCTCTGTTTTGTCCCTTTCTTCTGTTTTGGTATACCCATTTGTTAATTTTCTTAATTACTACAACTGTTAATAGGTCTGGGTGACGAATGAGATAAATAACCTAGTGGACGCTGTCAAATCGATATTGGGTTCCATGGAAGATGGAGAGATAAGCATATCTGCTTATGACACAGCATGGGTTGCTCTCGTTGAACATGTTAATGGAAGCGGTGACCCCCAATTCCCTTCCAGTCTTGAATGGATAGCAAGCAATCAGCTTCCTGATGGTTCATGGGGTGATCGTCATTTATTCTCAGCCCATGATAGGATTATTAACACGTTAGCTTGTGTTATTGCATTAAGATCATGGAATATCCACCCAGAAAAGTGTGAGAAAGGTAATAATGAAAAAAGGCTGCTCTTTTGATATATCTTAAATAATTTGTTGCCTTTGATACGATATAATAATTAGTTCAATTGTTAATTCAATATATATAGGTCTGGCATTTTTTAGAGAAAACCTTAACAAGCTTCAGAATGAGAACGCTGAGCATATGCCAATCGGCTTTGAAGTTGCTTTCCCTTCACTGCTGGATATAGCTCGTAGTTTGACCATTGAAGTACCAGATGATTCTCCTATATTGAAAGATATCTTTGCGCTGAGAAACGTAAAGCTGACAAGGTAGAGATTAATGAGTCATAACCCAAGCTAGCTTTGGCTATAATTAATTATACAAGCGGTTGCCCATGCTTATTTTTTATGATAGAATAGAATCAAAATCGAAGCTAACTTGTCTTATAAAATATTTTTCTGGGAAAGTTATATGCGAGTCACCTTTTGAAGTTGTTAATTTAATTAAGGTGTATGTCATTATTGTATTGTGTGTGTGGGCCATGGTGGGATAGAATACCAAGAGGAACGATGCATAAAGTGCCCACAACACTGCTCCATAGCTTGGAGGGGATGTCAGGGTTGAACTGGAAAGAGCTTCTAAAATTGCAGTCTCAAGATGGGTCTTTCTTGTTTTCTCCGTCCTCCACTGCCTTTGCGCTTATGCAGACTAAAGATCAAAATTGCCTCAATTACTTGAATAAAGTAATCAGCAAGTTCAATGGGGGAGGTAAAGTACCTTTTGCTCCTCCACACAACTAGAACCACCTCTTTCTCTCTTTTTCAATTTTCCATTCCATTTTCTAAGATATATATCTTTATTGATTTATTACTGTTAATGTATCAGTTCCAAACGTGTACCCGGTGGATTTGTTCGAACACATTTGGGTCGTTGATCGGCTGGACCGCCTTGGAATTTCCAGATATTTTCAGCAAGAGGTCAAGGACTGTGTCAGCTACGTTTATAGGTATATCTTATATATATGATGAACCATTAATTTATAAACTTTACAACAAAGAGAGACAGGACGAGGAAGAGACTAAGAGCTAGCAATGACTTGATTTCAGATATTGGACTGAGAAGGGTATTTGTTGGGCTAGAAATTCAAATATTCAAGATATTGATGACACGGCTATGGGATTCAGATTAATAAGATTACATGGCCATGAAGTTTCAGCCAGTAAGTTCATTATTACTGAGTAGTAATTAAAATATCATTTTCTTTGATCTTACTAATGGTTAATATTGATTTGACATTTGACAGATGTGTTTAAGCAATTCGAGAGAAATGGTGAATTCTTCGGCTTTGCTGGGCAATCAACACAAGCTGTGACAGGAATGTTTAATCTGTATAGAGCTAGTCAAGTACTGTTTCCTGGGGAGAAGATTCTGGAAGATGCGAAGGAGTTCTCAGGGAAATTTTTGAGAGAGAAAAGAGCAGGAAATGAGCTGATAGATAAATGGATCATAATGAAGAACTTAGCTGCAGAGGTAGGATATAACTTATAAGCAAATCCACAACTATGGAAAAATAAGGAATATTGGAGCACTTAAGAATGTAGTCTGTATTCACCAATTACAGGTGGATTACGCATTGGACGTGCCATGGTACGCAAGCTTGCCTCGAGTCGAAACAAGATTTTATATTGATCATTATGGTGGTGAGAGTGACGTCTGGATTGGCAAGACTCTTTATAGGTACGTTCACCTGCTAAACCAAAAATTACTGTCTCAATTTTAGACTTAGTTATATCCTCCTTATATCTTTCAATTATTAGTATTTTTTTTACTTGACATAGAGAGGTCAGTAGAAAAAATAGTTTTACACACTTTAACCACAGCATGAAAAGTTTTGGCTTTGTTAATTATTTTCATTTTTATCAAACTCTTTAAATGAAGAGTAATAATTATTTTCATACATTTATTTGTCTAACCCAAATTACTTTTTGACAGGATGGGAAATGTGAATAATAATACTTATCTTGAGCTTGCAAAATTAGATTACAACAATTGCCAAGCACTGCATCTAACAGAATGGATCAGAATCCAAAAGTAAGAGCAGTTCAAAGTATTACCATATAATATTTACAGGATTAATGAACAATTTCAACTTTGCTATGACATCAGGTGGCACTCAGAATCTAGACTGGGAGAGTTTGGACTGAGCAGAAGATCTCTTCTGTTTTCTTATTTTGTGGCAGCGGCCAGCATATTTGAGCCGGAAAGGTCCCAAGAGCGACTTGCATGGGCCAAAACAGCAGCCTTGCTCCACACAATTACAACCTATGCTACTAATCAAGAAATGAGGAATGCTTTTATAAGTAAATTCAACAACTGCATCAATGAACGAGACTTCTCCATTGGCTGGTAACTTACCCACTCCTCTTCATTTATGCCATTTCTACAAAATAATCTCAAACTTTACAGGCCTGCTCTTTTTGTTGGTCGTGAAATTTTAGATGTTGACGTAGAGTAGGTTTTCTCGTGGGTGGCAAACAATTTTCTTTTTCTTTTTTTTTTCCAATCATTTCGTACAACCAGGGACGGATTAAATTCAATGATTTAGGGGCTGTTGCTCCCCTCTAAAAAAAATTGTCATATTTACATACATATGATATAATTGTCTTTTTAAAATATTTAAAATTTTCATATTAGTCTTTTCATTTTTTCTGTTCTGTGCCTGTTGTAACAACAGTAAACTAAATGCTTAGTCCACTTAGAGTGGAGTTCTCTGCATTCACACTAACTATTATTCAACTAACAAATCATTAGATCCCACAATTAATGCTAGTAAACTCTAATGTAGCTTTTAACTCCACTCACCCAAATCATATAACTGCGTAATCAACAGTAAACTATAATTATTTTATACATATTTCCTGTTGGAGACATTAAATATTAACAAAAGAAAAATGAATACTAAATTCAAATTTTTTGGGATAATTTGTTATTATACGTTTCCTTTATGCTTTTCAAATGCAGGACGTTGAATGGGAACAAAACAAGGCAGGGACTGGTGGAGACTTTGATTGGAACCATATATCAACTCTCATGGGATACACTTGTGTCTCGTGGTCATGAAATTGGCTATGATATGCATAATAGTGTGAGTCTTCTTCACTAATTTTATGCTCTCTTTTCGACAACAAGTCTCTTCTATTTTTCTTATGCATGAAAAGCTTTAGTATGTTTGAAACTTTTTTAAAATCAATTTATTACGTTTCTGTAAGTTTAAGGTTCTAAACCAATATTATAAAGGACAACTTAGAATTGTCATTAGCAGATAGGTTGCAGATGAATTGAGTATTCAGTCCATCAAGGCTTGAATTGAAAATAAAAATCGAGAATCAAACATCAGTGCTCCTACGTTGCCACCAAAGTACTGATTCCAATGGTTTTAATTTGATTTTATTGATATTATAGTGGAAAAAGTACCTTTCAAGTTGGCAAAGTGGAGGAGACAAGAGGGAAGGACAAGCAGAACTTTTGGCGGAAATAATTAACCTAAGCGCTGGGCACTGGATTTCAGAGGAGCTACTGTTGAATCCCCAATACCAGCATCTCCTTGAACTCACAAATAGAGTCTGCTATAGACTCTGTTGTCACCAAAAGGACAAGGTTAGTGACAGGGCAACCATTGTGGCTTATGCCTAGGACAAATGCTACTTTCCAAGTTTTGATCTTTTGGCTGCATTCTCTTAACTCTTCTTTTTCCCTTCCCCACTTTCCATGGATATAAAACACAAGCTACTGTCTCGAATTGTAGTGCCTAAAAAGCTAGATAGACATGCTCTATGAATTATTAGTAAAGTGCTTTAAAGAAAAGGGATTACACTACAGCAATTGCCAATTGTGCACTGTATTCAGCTTTCACCTAACATAATTGAACCCTCGTGAACAGAAAACAAACCACTTGTGTCAATGAAAGTCTGAGGAGTTTAGCATATAACTCTGCATAATTAAGTTTCCTAACCCAGCATCATCTTCAAATAGTCTTTGTCCTTTAGTATACTGCTGTATTATGCACAATCTTGACCGTTTAGTATAATATCACCTATAGATTTAATTTTCAATCTTATCAGCTTTTCCTCCTCGTTTCTCACTAACATATTCATTTTCTGATCTATTTTCTATTCTAAACCCATCAGGCTCATGACAATGGAAGTTGCAGCATCACCACCCCTGAAATAGAGTCAGAGATGCAAGAACTTGCGCAATTAGTGCTCCAAAAATCTTCTAATGGTGCTGATTCCAATATCAAGAACACTTTCCTGACAGTGGCGAAGAGTTTTTACTATGCAGCTTTTTGCGATACAAGGACCATCAACTACCATATTGCGAAAGTTCTCTTTGAAAAAGTCATTTAGTCAATTATCTACTGTCTCACCATCAGTGAGCATAGTTATCCTCAAAGTAAAATAAACAAGATCATTAGTTGTGACTTGTAACTCGATGAACATACCATTTTGCTGACGGAGAATTAGTCTAGGAAATAAAATTAAACCCAAGAAAAATTTTATAAAGTAATATTTTGAACACATTTAAATTAGAAGTTCTATTTATAGCAAGTCATATAGGATAACGATTGCTTCACCAAATGGTTAATATAAAAGCAAGCAAAACAAGAAAGTAGCATAAAATACAAAACATAATTAGTTGATTGTTGGACTCATTGAACCATCTATCTCCTCCATCAACCATGCACCTGCGAAAAAAAAAAATGTATCAAGTTCAAGTTTGATCTAAGAAAATAGACTATCTAGTACTTAATGCTTAACCAATTTTCAATATCAAAGTGGGATACACGTCTTATGGGGTCAATGACAGAATCCCTCCAAATGGCAAGCCCTCCTACCTTCGATTTTTGGCTATAACAAAATACCTGATAGAGCTAAAATTACTGTTAAGATTATACTGCAATGCAAGAAACCTACAGTGCGAAGAATTTTACTTCCAAACATGCCCAAAATTAACTAAAGTTCAGATTCAGCGTGGTTTGCACAAATTTAGCTAGTGGACAATTATATGGTGAAGCACGTTAAGGTGTTGCGTGAATATCTCTTTTGAGCTTGTTGGTCTAATGGTTTCCTCCTAAATGTAGGCAAAATGAAAATGGGAAACAAGGCTGCCTATGAACACGGGATGAGGAATTTAGTGGATTGGTCTTTCAGCCTGAAGTGGGTTCACTAAATCCTACATTTATCTAAGAGCAAGAATCACCCGAACCAAAACCCCCGCCATAGTCGGTTGTCTCGTATCTTATTATTATCAGTCCTACACAGATCAAGAAATTTGATCAAATCACTGATTCATTATTGCCTTTTAACAGGGAATGAAACAGGACAAGACCTCAATGATTTCTGCCTGAGATATTGCCGCATATAAATGAGTGATGACACAATGAGATCAACAATCCATAGGATGTTACAGCATGACTAGATAAGTTAAACAGATAAGATAAACAGCATGACTAGACCCAAATCCTTTCAAATTCTTCTTCATGATTCTCTCTCTCATAATCAAGGAAAGATAAGCATCACTGAAAACTCCCTTTTTCTTTTGGGTAATTTGAAACTCCATTGAGTTTGAGTTGTAACAGAGAAAGTAGCTGAGCAGCAGTTTGACATCTAGAAAGAAGAAAGACAACTTTAGATGGGTGCATCGGATAGCAGCCAATGAGATTAGTGAATCGTGTCAATATGTAAGACACTAAACTTGGGCGCTGGGCTCAAAATGACATAATTGTAGGCTCTCATATCATCATGTGGGAAGCATATTGTTGTGCACACATCAATGAGAGGTCCCAGTAATCCAAAAAATGCCTATCTGCACACATCAATGAGAGGTCCCAGTAATCCAAAAAATGCCTATCTCGAACTCAATCACAGATTATATGGTGGAGAGAGAGAGCATATGGATGGCATCATGAAGGCTGCATGGGTTAGCCACTGAAATGATGAAAAGGGGATTAGAAGAAAATTGCCGAATCACTGGCCCAATAAAAAAGAATGGATGTGTAATTGTAATCCCCATGGTCATGAGGCGCATGACAAAGACAAAGAAAGAGAAAGGAAAGAGAAATCCTCAGAATCGAAGTAGTGTCACTAGATGCAAAAGTGGATGAAAGATGGTGTTTGGACCTTGGAGTGTAACCCATTTTGGTAATGCCCGCCAACCTCCATTACCTCTTTCTGACTTCTGTGTTTGGTTCATTTTGGGATGAGGACGAAGGCACGTGACTCCCCATTCTTCCTTTTACCTTCTTTTCTTCTTTTAAGCTTGTTTCCCTGTTGCGTAAGCGGCGAACATAAAGGTGG
>JASKGM010093239.1:0-13117 GCA_034509205.1 Ceratonia siliqua
AGTCATTATCAAAAAATTATATAGAGTTGATTACAAATTTAAAATTTTTTTAGATTATAATTCTAAAATTTATAAAAAAAATATTAACTAAAATTATTTTAGAATTTAACAAAATATTTTATAAAATTTATAATAAATTATTTTTTATCCAAGCACTATACAAAAAAAAATATTTTTGTATGTCATTTTTAATAATTTTATCAGTTATAAGTTTTTTTTTACAATTTTACATCCAAACGCATTTTTTTATTTAAAAGTATTTTTTAATTACTGCATTCAAACGTAAAATAACTTTTTCTTAAGATAAAATATATTCTTTGGGAAGCATCAACATAAAAGGCTTTTTTTTAGTTCATCCAAACCTGTCCTAAACAATTATAGTGACAATGATGATGATGAATGATAGTAGGTTGAAAATAATGACTTTAAACAAAATTAGGCAATATATATCAGGCTTTGTTTTTTTGTCAATAGATGAATAAGAGGAGTGAAGGTTTTAACTTCTAATTTTAGGATCTATTAACAAATTTATCATTTAAACTATGCTTCACGGGTCTTTATTGTGATGGAAAGACCATTAGTTTTTTTATGGATGGAGAAAGACAAATATATTTAATTATTTATTTCATCTCTAATTTTATAATTTCTCGAGAACATTTTTTTTACTTATCTCATCAAATAGCCGCTTATTGAAATACAAATTTGATCTGCGTTCAATTTTGTCTTAAAGGCAGCAGCCTTATACTTCTTACTCATTAAACTGATATGATATATTATGTGCCAATTAATATTATTGGATCCCATTGCTGTCTATTTTATATGGGGCAACTGCATCTTCTCAAATGTGGCACAACAATTTATTGCTGTAAGGAGAACTATACATACATCATCTATTTATTATAAAGTAAAAGGTGAAATATTGAACCTGGGCCTGCCAAACTATAAATAAGCAATGCTAATTGCTTACTTCTAATCTAACTCTGTCATGTAAACAGGACTGTCCTTAGAATTATATATTTATATATGTCTAGTATATTATGAAAACAACATAAAAGTAACAAATCTCATAAAGCCAGAGCCTAGCTACAGAGAATGGTGCTTATTCAACTTGATCAGCATAGCATTTTCAAGGGCTGGTGGTTGAAGGTGGAGGGGAGAGGAAAGGGAAGGAGGGGATAGTGGTTGGGATAGGGGGGATTAAGGGCATGTTTGGGTGTGAAGTGGCTGGCAATGGAGGAAGGTGGGGAAGGTGGGGGATGGTAGCTGGAAGAGGTGGGAGAGTTGGGAGTGGAGGCAAAGGAGGCAAAGGAGGCAGTGGTGGTATGGTCAAAGTGGGAAGGGTACTTTTGTCGAGAAGATGGCGAGCTGCTAGGCCAGTGTCCAAGCTTGAGAAGGAAATTACAGTAATGAAGAAAGCCAAGGTGATGGACCTGAGAGAGGCCATGGCTGATATAGCTAGAGCTATGAATGAAAACCCAGAAATCTTTGAGTGGTAACTTGCAGAGGAGGAGTGCTCTGAGCCTGTGTGCACTCCAAAGACCGCTTCTGGTCTTATATAGAGAAGAGTATGGCCTTCATGTAAATAGATATTAATTTAAGTGGTTGGTTTTACAAATATAAACTTGTGATGTATGATTGAGCATATTCTCACGTATTCAAATTTTAACTTTGTTAATTTATTAGAGTTAAGTAATAAGGAATTTATTTGCAAATCCTCTAATTTTAACATAAATGACGTGTTTTGATTGAACTAGAAAATTGAATTAATTGAAGTAGATGCAAATTGACATGTATTTTGTAATTATAATACTATTAAAAAAAAGAAAAAAACCTTTGAATTATCTTCTTGTTAGCTAATCTGCTTAAACAGTTTATTATGTTGTTGGACTATGTGGTTGTGATTGGCTAAGAAACAATGAAAATTCAGAAGTAGGACATCGAACCTTTATTGAAATAATTTGCTTCTTATGGTAATAATTTGAACTTCTTATGGGTTAATTAGTTGTTTGGTAATCCAACTCAGTCCATGGAGGCTAAAACTTCTTAACAGCAGAAAAATAAATATGTGTGTCTAGCTGCCTTGCTAATTGGAATTTAGATTAATGACAAGGCAGTGGCAAGTTGCAGTAGGATGAGTAATTAGCCTTTGCAGTAATAAATTTATTTGCCAAATATTCATAATTAATTTCACTTGCTACAATGAAGAATTTGTGCGGTTCTGTTGTGTTACAATCTGTATGATTTGAAAAGATAGTTTCAGAAAATTTTAGGCATTTTTTGGTTTACTGAATATGCCTACATTAGGTCACATTTCTGAATTTATCAAAAATAAGTAAACCAAGGCTTAAATAGATATGTATATATGTCGAGTTAAATTTCATTAAAAAATGTATTGACATGTTTATATATTTATTCATGATTAATTTGATTTATCCATCTTCGAAAAACTGAATATATTGAGAATTTTTCTTGAAAGATGACTGATACATGGTACTGTAAATTTCTGCATCACAATTCTGCAGAAATTCAAAATTAATACTGTAAATTTTACTCTTAAACTTGCAAATACAAAAGACGTAGGTGATGAATCACAATCAATATGTTGCAGTAAAATTGACTCAAACAAACATAACGTGTAATTTAATATTATACAAAGTACAAACTAGGCTCAATAAGCCACTTAAATGAAAACAACAATTAATTTCATAATTATACATTCTTCATAACTGATAAGCTACTAGGTAGCTGCCCATTATTCCTTGAGACAATACAATGAAGGGAATAATACTAGTTTTAAGGATTAGTGACTGAGTGGGGCTTTGGAATTTCAGGGACTTTAGGTACTTCTGGCTTTGGCACAGTAGGAAACTCAAGCTTTGGCAATGGGGGCAATTCAACCTTAGGCAGTTGAGGTAACTCTAGCTTAGGAATTTCAGGGATTTTAGGCAACTCTGGCTTAGGAATTTCAGGAATTTTAGGCAACTCTGGTTTAGGAATTTCAGGGACTTGAGGCAATTGAGGCAACTCTGGCTTAGGAATTTCAGGAATTTTAGGCAACTCTGGTTTAGGAATTTCAGGGATTTGAGGCAATTGAGGCAACTCTGGCTTAGGAATTTCAGGGACTTTAGGTACTTCTAGCTTTGGCAGCACAGGCAACTCTGGCTTTGGCATTGGTGGCAACTCAACTTTAGGCAGTTGAGACAGCTCTGGCTTAGGAATTTCAGGAAATTTAGACAACTCTGGCTTTGACATTGGTGGCAACTCAACCTTTGGCAGAGGGGGCAACTCAACCTTTGGCAAAGATGGAATCTCAGGCTTTGATTCAAGAAGATTGCGTGCCCTTGCAACCATTACGTGGCTGCTCATTGAAGAGAAAGCTAGAAGCAGAAGTGGTAAAATGAATGATGAGAAACCGTGGGAAGCCATATGAATGGAAATTGCAGAGAACAAGAGCTTCTCGATATTAATGGGAGTTCCAACTTCCTACTCTTTCCAAATGGTTTTGGTATGCTTGTAGATAATATATTCAGGCTTTTATAGATGAAGTAGTGGCACATGGATAGGTATAAAGAATAAGTTGGTGCAACTGTAAGAAGTAGGGTTAGTTCAACTTCTTACCTATATATCATTTTAACATAGATATAATTATAATTAGAACTATAGCATTTCCAAAATCCCATGTAAGCTTATAACTATTTTGGAAAACTTTGGCACCTTTCAAATATTTCTCTGCTAGGTGCAACCAACTTCTTTCTCTGCATCACCTTATTGACATAAGTCAGAAGATAATTTATTAGAAATACTATAATTGCAAAGCCATTTAAATATTAGTACAAGCTATTTGAGGTTTTACATACTTAAAAATTAGTTGTGGGTTTGTGCAGTCAAATAAAACATGACCTGTGCACATCTTGCATTTCTGGTATATAGAGGAGATGAATCCAACACTCATCCTAGAGAAAACTTCATTTCTTGTGAAAAGCAATCAGCTCTTTTTCAATTTAAAGAGAGGAAAAAGGCACATAGTTGGTATAGCTGCAGTTGACTCTTCTAACACCATCAATTATCAGTAAGATACATGAATAAGTCATCAACAAACTGCTCATGAGCTATACATGAACAGGTCACTGCAACAATGGAAAACCCACATTCTACAAACTCATTGCTACTAAGTACTAACAGATCAGTAAGAGTATAATACATGATGAACTTAAAGGAAAAAAAAAACTCATTCGTTTATAGCTTCTTCATCATGATCTAAAATACCATCATCAGGGGTTGTGATCACAGCATAACCCCACTGATATGTTGGAACAGTGAGCAGTCTGTCCTGTCTATATATAAGGGCCCCACAATCTTTGATCCTGCCTTATACTTGAACTGTGTCTGTTACCCTTTCCATTCTATGTGGATTACAGACTTGAACGTCCTTGATGTAGCTCTGCATTTCATGATCTTGAGAAAACAAGTCATGACAGTGGAGATGGGTTACAACTCAACTGTAGCTTTTTCCCTTCTTTCTGCATTGGCTATGGTGCTCAATGCATCATTTAGTGTCATCCTCCCCATCCAGACCCTGCTGTGTATGTGGAGTAAAAGAAATACTTGACTGTCAGTTAAAGAGTTTTGAGCGGGATGGCATTCTTCAATTCAGTATGCATCAACAGTGAAAAAGACCAAACTCCTGGGTGTTTGCTATGAGGTACTTTTATAAAAACATAACATGTCAGCATTTTTGTTTCAACTCAGTACCACATCACTAACCCCTTGAAAAACCCTCTTACACATGTTATAATTTAATTAAAAAAATATAAAAATAAACACTTAAAAAACTGCATATAATGAAGTGTTTGGTATACTGTTATCTTAACTCTACTATATCTTAATGACTGGAGTCATTCAAGATGCTCACATTTGATACACTAAGATTCCTAATGTCATCCAAGATACCAAGGTATCATAGAATGACACTATTTTGAGTTATATCTCATACCACTAAAAAAATATGGGGATTTCACATTACATCACTTCATTTTTAGCTATAATAACTTCTATAAAATACTAATTGTATCCTTTTTTTTATATTTTTAATTGTCATACCATACATAAAAATTTTAGATAACATAGTATATTATATGTTAGTATTCTATACCATAGTATTCAATATAAGATACTGTATGTACCAAATGCCTCCTAAGTTTTGTCCTGGTTGAAAAAGGTAAACACTTGATTAAATACTTTTTCTCCAGTTGTCCTTACTATTCATGGTTCTGAACAGAAATGAGTTAATTTATCTGAATTTCACATTTGAATCAACAAACAACTAAATAGATTTTAGTTTATCTGCATCAGTAGTAATCTTTAGCACTTTGACATTCAGCATTTAGAACTAAACAAAGTCATTTAGCGTAAAAGAAAGACTTGAACTATATTACATGATAAAAATATAAAGCAAGTTCTGAAATACTGATACATACACGTTTACTTTCCAGTACCTCAACCATAAGACGATTAAGCAGTAAAAAAAGTGGGGAAAAAATCCCTGTAAACGAGTTCATATAGAGCAGAGAGACAGAGTACATCAGATTGATTTATTATAACAAACAGACACATGACAATGTAGAGATTCCTTAGTATCAATTGAGTTACAATATTTTGAAAATTGTACAAAAATACATTATGCAGCCTATGCTTTTAAAGTCCTATTATAATAAATTTCAGAAGAGAAATACAATTAATTATACTGGAAACAGAAGTAAAAATTCAACACCAGAACATTTTGTTTTTGAGAGAAATTCCGCCACTTCCCTTCATTTTAGTTTCCCTGTAATCCAATGTCCATTTCTCAAATGTACAGTCAATAAAGTCATAGTAACCACCATGAATAAAGAGTTCTCCGTTTGCCACCTTTTCTTCTATCCATGGGTAAGTAAGTAGGTTCAATAAGGAATGGTTAACTGATTCCTGTACAAAAAACACTTAAAGGGTTTAGACTTAAGAGATTCAATACAGTCAACTTCTTTATGAATTAACATTTGAAAGACTCCTATAAGTCAGGTTTATATTCGTTAATGAGAAACAGAGATACCCATTAACGTAGATACCCATTGTTTGTCAAGCAATGCAGAAATCAGGACAATTCATATTATTTAACATTTTGAAATTTCTACAAACTGATGAGGATACAAATTCAATTCTAAGGACAACTAATATTACCTTCTCACAGTGCCTGCACTGCTGGTCAAAGCCAAGTAAAGAAGCAGCACCCTCAGTTTTTATCCTTGCATTCTTCCCGACAACAACCCAACTTTTTATAAAGCTACTGAAATAAATATATATATATAACCAAGTGAGAAATGTATTACAAAATTTTACCAAAGAAAGGAAGCTGACAGCCAACATCTGGAATTATGTAATTTAACCTTGCATTTGCATCATCTTGCATACTCATAAGGGCACGAATTCCCCCACAGCAGCTGTGGCCAATGACTATGATGTTCTCAACCTGCAGGTTGGCACTAATTTTTATCCTTTCTCAAAGAGAAGTATAAAATTCAAGGTATTCTGACCCACTAGCCTTCCATATGGTTCTATATTTAGAAAGCTATAAGAATCTCTTATACACTGAAATATTTTTCCAGATATTTCACGCAACCCAAACTATAAGCAGCCTTATTTGTATAAGAAATGATTATATGTTATGGTTTATTTCAAATATGTCCATGCTTAATATTTATTACCAATTAAGTAACAATGCTGCAATGGTAAAATATATTCTTCCTGCTTCATTTCCCACACTGAACTCTTCAAGTCTCACCCAATCCTCCTAAGAAGTTGTATTTATCATAAGACCAGTCAGTATTTTAACCAAAATCATTTATATTCTGATCCTAACTTGTCAATAACCCATGACAGTGAATTGAGAATCTAATAATATTTATATGACCTAAATTATGCTTCAAAGTTATAACTGAATTCCACTAATAAAGGAAGTTAGAGTGTTGGACTTGTCAAAATAAACAAGCACATAAGTAAATAAATAACAGCCCAAAAGAGAATGTAAATAAGTAAATTAATCAATAAAAGTACTAAAAAAACTCCTAAACCAAGAAGATGAATCATGTCTTGTACTTTGCAAGGGAAAATTTGCTTACTTTAAGGGAATTTACAGCAAACTCTAATGCTGCATTTGTTTCTGAGGGTCCTCTCTGTATAAGGGAAGGAAGGGATTAGAAAGGATAAGCAGAGTATCTCTCTCTACACTTTAGTGACCATACTAAATAGTTCAGGTAGACAGCCAAGATAAATCAATTGCAGTGCTTAATATACCTCAAACGGAGGTACCAAATTAGCAACATTACGAATCATGAATGCTTCTCCTGGTTGAAATCCCAGAATATTAGAGGGGCAAACCCTAGAATCTGCACAAGCAATAACCATGAACTGTTCTAGGAATTGTTAGTCAAGAATACTACTTTTTGCACATGCTTTAGTAGGCAAATTGAAAGAATAGACCAAAAGGAATAAACAACAAACCACAAATTATTAAACAACTCAAACTTGGCCAAAAACGTGGGGGAAGAGGGGGAGAGAGAGAACAATCACCTTTGGTGCTTGACCCTCGGCAAGATTTTGGAACTTTTCTATTTTTGCCCTGCCAGAAAACAGAACCACATTAACAAAGTTTCTTCCATTTTTGGGTATCAGAAGGAAACAGTTTTTACCGGGGTTTTTCTGAAACTTACATGTAATTATTCTTTTTAAAACTTAAAAACCTATCCTTGAGATCATTAAATATATCACACCCATTTTCAGCTTCAGTCACAGTCTCTAGCTCGCTGTTTTCAAGTTGTTGTATAAATCCAGGAGGCCCCATAGAAGCCTTTAAAGCTAAACCTTGACCGCTCCTGTAAACATCAGAGAAAGGTATTAGTAGTCACACGAAAGAAAGGTGCCACTGAATTTCATTTCAATAAGAATAAATCAGTTAGTGCTTCTTACTTCTTACTTCTAAGTTGTTAGAGTTAATTACAAATAGAGTAAAGCAGTAATGTATAAGGATTAGAACTTAATTATATTACAAAAAATTAAATTGCAGTTTTAGGCACTGTGTGATTACACAAAACATCTGTCCTAAGCATAGAATAGTGATTAAAGGATTTAGAATTATGAAACTCAAGAAGATTGCTTAAGCTAAGCATAATGAAACTTTAGTCTGTATCTGCGACCAAAATTCTTCATTTCCTTTACAATTTTATGTCAATTACTCCATGTTCAGAAGAGATTGAAACTTAAAAAAAATTTCGTAATAATTTTTATTTTAAGATTTACAAATGAAACAAAGAAATAATGGACAAGAATAAATGAGCCCTCTGATAGTTAATTTCCTCTCAAAGAATAATTGCTCATAACATTATCATTTGAATCTTAAAATGTAAGTTTCAGACGACTATTCCACTCCTCTACCATCTCGGTCTCAGACATCAAAATTTACATAAGACTAGCCATGGAAGCGAATCTTAGATTTTTCTCTCAAGCAGGTGAGCTGAGAAAGTGGGTCACTCACCTTAAGTCTGTCAACAATCTCAAATGGGTTTTCTCGATTTTCCTTGTTTTCAGCTTTCGACCAAAGATCTGTACAGCAGTGCTAGTGTAATTAGAGCCATATACAATTCCAGAACAAAATGGGCATCTCGGGGATAAAGCATAAAAGAGAACAGATTACCCTTGATGTGTTCCGTACATCTCCACGAAGTTCAATGCAGGAAATGGACGAAAAGGCGAGAAGCTTGGTAGCGAAGGGGTCTCCCGAAACCGAGATTGGTGCAGGAGAAGCCATTAGAGAGCTCTAATTCGGGTTGGTTATACTGCAGTGTCAATTGAGAATTGAATGAAACAGTCATGGTTGGGAAGTATTTAAAAAGGTGGGTAAAATTGGTTGGGTCTGGAAACATGAATCAGTTGTCTCCAAGAAAGACGGAGAAACCGAAGTTCAAAGAAAAAAAAAGAAAAAAAAAAAAAAGCCCCCTCTGCCTAATTGCCAGTTCAGTCAGTTCCAAACTTCCAGTTCAGAGTTATACTTTGACTTTTGAGACTATCTTCTTTTTTTTGGTTTGCGAAAGAATTATCAGGTAAAATACACTTAATATTAAAATATTACACTATTTTATTTTATATTTAAAATGTCACTTTTTTATTTAATTAAAGTGATTTAGAATTAAAATATATTAAAAGAATATTTAATTTAACTTTACATTTAATTATGGTTAATATTTGTAACAATTAAATAGTACTTTTCTTAATATAAAAATGAGTTAATTTCATAAAAAAATATAAGATAAGTATATTTTACCTTTTAATAATAGACAAATAAATTAGAATAACTAATTCTATAAAAATATAACATTTCATTAGCTAGCAAAGAACCATAATTACAAACCATAAGTCATTATAGTAAAACAAAAAAACTTCAAATTAATAGTATACACTATTGATAAAGACATGCTGGATTTTTTTCTTGTGTTTAAGGTGATGGATAAAATTTTAAAAGGTTTTATAATGAATTTTGATATTTTTAAAGTAAACAATTAAATTTTAAATATGACTAACCTACAAGTACTTGTTCTTTGAAACTTTGAACAAGTTCTTAAATTCTAATGACAAACCAAAAAGTTCCAATGCTTATTTTTTAAAACTTTAAACATGTTTTTTGCAATATTATAAAAGAAAGTGAATATTATGAGAAATTATTAATTATGAAATACAATATATTCTGAGACAATTGAATGGAATTATTAATAATTGTTTTTGTAAAAAATATATAATTCAAAAGATTATTATAAAAAATAATTATTTGATATTTTAAAATTATTTTTACTTTCTAAAGTGTTGAGAAAGAAATTTAAAAATGAATTATTAAATAGACAAATTATTAAATAATATTTTTTTTGTTGATCATTTCTAACTAATAGAATTAAATACCATGAAACCTAATTAGTGCTGAACTTAGAGGAGGGTAAAATTGTAATAAAATAATATTATAAATTTAAAATATTAATTCAAATTAAAATGGTAAAATTGATCATTTCCTATGAGAAAATGGAAAAATTATAATAAAATAATATTATAAATCTAAAATAGTAATTCAATTTAAAATAATATTACAATTTGATCATATTGAGAAAATGATAATATTGTAATAAAATAATATTATAAATTTAAAATAATAATTCAATTTGAAATCAATTCTTAACTTAAATCCTCCGATTTGAAATAAGAAGAAAACTTAATTTGAAGAATTCTATTTTTGACTTAATTCCAAACAGCTAAAATTAAATTCTTAATTTTAAAGAGTTCCAAACTAATTGTACATATGAAGGTCCAATAAGACACTCATGTTTTTCATAAATTTAACTTATTTTTATATAAAAATGTTATTTAATTACTACAAATCAAAAAGTCACCTCATGATTAAATGTAAGTTAACCAGAATATTTCGTTGACATATTCCACCTTTACTATTAGTTAATTTAATTAAATGAAGAAGAGTGTTATTTTAAATGTAAAATACGGTAGAGTATAATACACCAATACCTTAATATCTCAAGTAAATTGAATGTATTTTACCTAAATTATTAATTGAGATCACATGAGACACCTTTAGGATAATAGACTCTCATACATAAGCACTTATTTGTCAAATAAGTGTTTTTGAACACTTGCTTTATTTTATATTTTATATTTTTAATTTTAACTAAATTATTATTATTTATAACAAAATAATTATAATTAAAAATGTGATGATCATGTTATTAACAGTTATTTTTTATTAAAAATAATGCTAAAATAATATATTAACATAAAATTACTGATAAGTATTCTAGATTGAATATTTTTCATATTACACGAGTAATATTTTTAATTCTAATTGTTTTGATATAAAATGTAATTTTATAAAATAACCTTACTCCAAAGTTGGACGACTATAGGACAAAATTGTGTTTTTCTATAAGTTCAGAATTAGAACTATAGCATTAGCATTACTCAAGGTAAAAGAGGGTCCGCAAATGGATCCAGACCCCCTAAAATTTGAAGGGAGCTTTAAGGGATGAAGTTAGAGAGAGATAAAAAGAATTGAGAAATGAGTCAAGCCCACATGAAATCAAGAGCCCACTCATCCCTCACCTTTCTCTAAAACAAGAATGTTGACTTCCTTGTTTATTTACAACTCACAAGTTGAAACCATCATGATTTTTCTTCAAACTTCAGAACTCTAGAAATGGGATCCCATGTCTGCAGATGATAGTTCCCAGAAGAAGTAAACAGAGAGCCAGGGGCAATGTGACCCCATAAAACAAGAATGTTGACTTCCTTGTTAATTTTTACTATTAATCGCTTAATTTCTGACAGTGCTGGTAAGAAGCAAGAAGTCACTTTCCCCAGTACACTACTGCCTCTCATTTAGCAATATGCAGGAGACACATAGCAGGTTGCTTCAGATTGGAAATATATTGACCTGTTTCATTCGGCAATCAGACTTCAAATAGCATATTTCTCATATGCAATTAAAAGCTAATTGTAGTTTTGAAGGTTTCTTAGCCAGATTGCTCTCCTATTCATACTATCGACCAAGCCATGGATAGAACAATACACAACGATCAGAGACAACCAACATTGTTCCTGCAAAAGAAATCAAACACAGAATTCCAAACAGTTTTCTTGGCAAAGCGAAGCCATTGTGGCTACTGAGACTTGTTTGATCATACAGAAAGTCAGATTGTCAGAAACCATCAAAGACAGGAGAACCAAAATGATTGCTAGTGTGTCCTCCGTGTGGATAAGGTTTTTGAGTACTTAAAAGGTATCTTATGTCTTCACAGGCCAGTACTTTTAAGAGCTTTATAAAACTCATATGTACTAAGATATATCAATGCTGAATCAACTGCAAAAGTTGTTTCATTTCCTATCTCTATGAAGTGTTTCCTTTGGTCAAAATACCAAATAAGCACACACAAACAGAATGGATAGTAAAATTGGTCCAAGTTAAAATTGGTTCAAGTTTCTAGCAGCCCCCACTGGGTTTGAGTGTCCTCCTTAATGCTGATATGGCTGGGACCTTATTGTCCCATGTCGTTCCTTCTTAGGCTTTATTTTGTTTTGTTTTTGCTGTTTGGGCGCTGCCCCTCTTAGAACCAAAAAAAATGCCAATGCCAAGTACCAACTATTTTTTATATGTGAACTGTGAAAGTCAAAAAAAAAGAAAGCAGAATCAACATGACAACAAACAACTGGTAGAATTCATCACAATCTTATCACATGGACCATGACTTGTAGAAAATGGTTTAATGAGGAAGGACACATTCATGGTGAGTAGCTGATTACTGTGATTGGTGAAATCTGACTTATGTGATAACAACTAGTAATTTCTATACTATTAGAGTTTCTTCTCTTTTTATAGATCCATTAAGGTGCTTCAATTTTGAAATATACCTACTTAGATCCAGTACTTTAGAAATCACTACATCAGAACTGCACATGCAAAAGGAAAGCCATTCTTCAAAGTTCACTAGTCATCAGTTATGTTCCTTGTTCATGACCACTTTCTATGATCATTATAGACTCATTGCTATGACTCAAATGCTGAAAGAAAGCATATTTTGTGCTCATCAAGTTTACACTCTAAACAGCATACCAGAAGTACCTGGCAACACGCTTCATCAGAACCAAATGTAAGCCGGGTGTTTTATAATCAAATAAAATTTATCAACAAGAAATCAAGAGTATTTCTGAAAGGGTATAAAAGTACAAGTAGATAAGCGAGTACCTATCATTTAGAAAAGCAAGATAAGCATTACCTAGTCTAAGGTCAATAATTCACTTGTGAACTGAAAAATACTATGCCAGAACAAATATCATAATGGACTCATAAGGCCAATACTAGTAATTAGTAATTATTTTGATACGGTCAAGGCAAGTAGACAAAACATACAAAAGCATGTTTTCATTTTACTGCGAATGTCATGAAACCACATGAGCAGTTAATGTAAGAAAAAGTAGTAAAAGGATTTAAAGATGGAAACACAAACTTGTATGCTTAGAACATGTACAAGACACTGTC
>JASKGM010093250.1:0-13117 GCA_034509205.1 Ceratonia siliqua
ATTCTAGTCATTCTAGTGGATAAGTCATCAATGGGGTGTTCATTTCCCCTTTTTGAACCCTCTTGAAGAGAGATAGGCGCATCATCAGCTAATGCCATTGACTCAAAAAAAAAAATTTTCCAGAAAAAAACAAGTAGATACCTTCTAAACTACTTTCAGGTAACACACATGCAGGTCATAGACAGTAAATTACCAGATGAGTTCAGAAGGAATCAGTCTACCAGAAAATATCCAGAATTAAATTTGCAGAGCAAACATAAATCAAACCAGGGGGTAAACCAGGGGGTCGTCTCTCCTCCAAAGAAACGATCAGGAAAAAAAAAACTTGCAAGTAGATCAAGGATATGCTCGTCCAGCAGATCCAGAATGTGCAGATTCAGAGTGTGCTCATCCAAACAGGGAACTCAACAGAGAGCTCTACTGCAGATCCAGAGGTCTCGATTCAGCAGGTTTCAGCATCAACAGGAACAAGGAGCTTGGTTGCAGGTCCAGAATGTGCTAGTCCAGCAGATTCAGGCGTCAAGCAGCTAGTTCCGGTGTACAGTAACTTGGTTCAACAGGTTCAGCAGCTAGTTTCGGCGTACAACAACTCGGTCCAGCAGGTTCCGGCATCAACAGAGGTCACCAGCAGCGGAAATAGCGACAGAGACAATGGGCTTGCGAACGGCGAGGATAACAGAGGTCACCGGCAGCGGAAATAGCGACGGAGACACCGGGCCTGCGAACGGCGAGGCTCTGATACCATGATGCACTTAGGAATTCTGTTTTTTCTATATATTTCTATCTTTTACAGTTCCTATATATATACCAAAGGAAAAACAAGGAAAGCTACGAATAACAGTAAAAAGCTCACAACAGTAAAAAGCTCACAACATATTTACACCTCTACCCTTGGTCAAAGGGTCAACATGACACATAACCAAGTAAAACCCACTAACAAATTATATATTCAAATGAAATATTTTTTTAGAGTTAACTTTAGTTTTATTAAATGCTTTTAAAATACTATTTTAAGTAGCAAAGTTAAAAATAAAGCCAGAGAAAGAAAAATAAAAAATCGAGTGGAGTGTAATATTTAGACAAATTTAGGGTGGAGTGTCATTTGAACAAACTGAAGGAGGGTGAGTATAATTTATCCTTAGAACATTAATAATTGAATTGTTTCTTTATATACGTTACTTTTGCTACTTTCCAAATGTTAAACCTGCCTCTTGAACAACATCTCTGGCCATCTTACCAATTCATCCCTTGATCTCTCTAATGTTTTAGTGTGTAAATGTGAGCTAAAGTTCTCTATATATGTGTGTATATGGAACTTTATTGGGGTGTCTCAGCCATTCTTTGTGAACTTGTCTTTCTTCAAAGAAAAGATATGGCTTACTCAAAAGCCTTTCTGTTTCTTGGTTTTTCACTGCTTTTCTTCCTCTCTTCTCAAATCTCAGCTCATCAACTAGTTGAGGATACTCAACCTGGTCAGTACCTGAAGATTCCTTCTATAAATTAATTCATCTCTTTCTGCATTTCAATATAAATGGTTTATTTTCTTGTGCACTGAGATTCATGAAGTGAAACTTCTCTCGCTAAGTATGTTGAGAAATTTTAGTGTCTGTCTCTTCTGTAAAATTTCCAAGCTTAGGTCAAGCCTTACCCATTTATAAAATTCTCAGCTTGAACTTCGCCTAAAGAAATGTTTAAGTGCAAGTTCGAGTCAAGCATGACTCGTTTCCAAAATTTTTCTTTGGACTTAAACTTAACCTAATACTTACCGAATTCAAGTTTGACTCATTTTCAAAATTCTACTTAATTTTTGATTGTTGAGTAGTAATAGATTGATGACTTCGTGAATGTACATATGGCAGTGGATAATGTGGCCTTTGAGCAGAGTACTGGGAAGGAGGTGGATGAGTTCATGAAGATGCTGAAGCATTGGCTGGATACTGATGATGGCACTGAAAGCAATCTATAAGACTCCCAAACCGACTGGTTTTATCCAAAAGCTAGACAACTTGGTACACCTAGGGTTGCTACTCCCAAACTCCAAGATATTGGTAAGATAAAACTAATAATTAATACTCCAACCATTTTAAATTATTTGTTGTTTTAAGAATTTTACTTTGTTTCAAATTATTTGTCATTTTATATTACCAATGAAATATTAATTGTTATTTTTTCAACATTACTCTTATTTATTGTTATCTTTAATAGAATATTAATAAGAATTTAAATTGACTTTAATAAGGACAATTTAATCAAGTACAACTATTTTTTTGTTGGAATTGAGGTTATTTAATAACTTCTTTAATTCATGTACTACCTTAAATGACAGATAATTTGAAACGGAGGGAGTACCATATATGACTTTAAAATTTTTGGTATCTTAATTGATAATAAGTGCGTAGTTAAGTTTTTTTCAAATGAAAGTAGGTGATTAAGTTTTAAACTTTAATTCTTTTTATTTTAAAAAATAATAATTAAGTAGTTAGTTGAAAATTTATAACCTCCTAATAAATATAATTACTTCAAAATTTGAAATTGTTTATTTTTTAATAATAAAATAAATAATTATATTTAATGAAAATATGTAAATTTCATAATTATTTTACTATTTTAATTGTTTAAGAATTATATAAAACAATAAAAAGTGATTGAATATGGAGTTGGCTGGTTACTTTGTATTCATTATTTGTTAAAATTAAAAATTTGTTAATAGAGAAAATAATAGATCACGAATCCAAAAATATGCATATATGTGTGTAATCCAAGTTTTTGATGGATCTATTCCTTTGTAAAAAGTTGTAATTTGATTTATAGGTGGACAAGATTCAGAATTTGATTGGAGCTCTTCTAAACCGAGCTATCATGGCAGATTCCGCTCTGGCATCTAAAAAATGGAAGATATTGGTAAGATTATAGAAATTATAAGAGCTAGTTTCATTGAGGTACCTAAATAATATTTCTCATAATTAATGAACATATACGGTGATTTAATTTTTATTTTTTGTCAAAAATAAGAATGTCATAATTAGAGATCAGGTTATTGCTGCTTTCAAGTATTCTTTTTAAGTAATTAGCCCTAAATCCAAATACACAAACTTAATTGCTATGATCCCATATAGGAATGTCCTTATTTAGCTATTTGAGTTTATATGATGAATTTATCCCACAAAATAATTGCAATCTAAATTAGAATAACTCTTTGGTAGCAGATAATGTGGAGAATGGCAACGAAAATGCATGAACCGTCGCAATTTAGAAGATTCAAAGATGGATAGGACTTTCCCTGTATTAATTCTCACGTAAGGCCATGTTTGGAACAAGGCACCGTGGTGAACCGGGTTTCGATAGTTCTGGTGGTTCCAGCAGGGTAGGTTATGGTGATTCTGGTAAACCAGGCTATGGTGGTACTCAGAAAATGCAAGACATTGGTGAGGAAGATATGGAAGAATTTGCATGAAACCAACTATAAAAACTAAACGACGTCGTGGAAGACCCATTTATCCCATTATGGGCATAATGGGTCTTTGTTTGTATCCTATATATACTATGAGACCTTAGTAAATTAATTAATAATGGTGGGTTAGTTTAGTAGTACTTTTCACGCTGCAAAACCCTCTTGTTGTTTTCTTATTATGTTTCTGTATTTCTCAACTTCTCTATGTTGACTTGTTGAGTAACTGAAACTATCAAGTACGTAATGAAATTTCCGGTTTGAATATATTATGATTTCTTAATGGTTAATTTTTATTTAGTATATTATGTAAATCCTTAATGTTTTAGTCATAATTTTTTTTTGTGCGATAATGGTATCTTCTGACTAGTTTATATGTTAACTGAGATTAAGTTCCTTTTTTAAATAATTTAAAGGACACATTCCCTGTATCGCAACTTCAATTATGTAAACGAAGTCTTGAAGCCTTCATAAAATTGTAGTGATTGTGAGTTTGCCACCAACAATATGAGGAGGCTTGTAGGATCTCAATTATGTAAACGAAGTCACGAAGTCTTGTAGGATCTCAAAATGAGGAGGCTGATTGGTGTGGGTGAGTTAAGGGATGGATTGTACTACTACAGGGAGGTTGAAGTTCATTATGCCATGCTTGGAACTACTTCATTTGGCACCAACGTCTCGGGCACTTGTCCTTTGATAGACTTTCTCATATTTCTCTTGTACCCAAATTATCATTTCAGCACATTAATAAATGTTGTGATATTTGCCATCGTGCAAAACAAACCCGAAATGTTTTTCCTTTGAGTATGAATAAATCATTATTTCCCTTTGATCTTATTCACATAGACATTTGGGGGCCTTACAAATCACCTTCTCACAGTGGAGCACATTATTTCTTAATCATAGTTGATGATTTTAGCCAAAACAAGTGTATATCTCTTAGAACAAAAATACGATGCTTACACTCATTTTGTCCATTTTCATGCTATGGTTATAACACAGTTCAATAAGAACATCAAACAGGTTAGAAGTGATAATGCATTGGAATTTACCATAGGACCTTTCTCTAAATTCCTTCAAGAACAGGGCATTATACACCAAACATCCTGCCCTTACACACACAATAGAATGGTGTTGTAGAAAGGAAGCACCATCACTTATTAGAAGTTGCTTGAGCCTTATGCTTTCAAGAAGGTTTGCCCATTCATTTCTGGGGTGAGTGTATACTTACTGCAGCTTATCTAATTAATCATACACCCACTCCTAAACTAGATGGAAAGACCCCTTTTGAATGCCTTTTTGATCAGCCAACCACTTATACTCGTCTTCGTGTTTTCGGATGTTTGTGTTATGTCTATAACAATACCATCCACAAAGACAAGTTCCTACCTCAATCCAGCCCTTGTGTGTTTGTTGGTTACCCCATAGGACAAAAGGGTTACAAAGTTTTTGATCTACAAACTCGAACCATTTTCACCACCAGAAATGTTGTATTTCATAAAGACATATTTCCCTTCTTACTTCAAAAATCAACTCCCTCACAATCCATGCCAATTGTTCTTCCACTTCCCAGACAAGATGAAGCATGGAAAGCCTTGCTTCACTATCACATAGTTCTTCCTCACCTGAGACAGCTTCACCTGTTCCCGAACAACCCCTTCCTCGTCCACAATGACAACGCCACCCACCCAGCCACCTGTAAAATCATAAATATCATCTCCCTGGAGCAGCAACATCCACCTTTGTTGCCACCATCTCAATCTCTTCAGGTAAACCTTATTCCTTGTCTTGCTGTTTATAATACTCTAGATTCTCACCTACTTACAAAGCATTTCTTTCGGCCATCTCTCTTCAAGATGAGCCCAAACATTTCTTCCAGGCCAACAAAGACCCAAGATGGCATGAAGCCAAGGCTAGTGAGCTAGCTGCTCTTAATAACAACAATACTTAGACATTACAACCACTACTTCCTGATAAAAAGGCCATCAGATCGAAATGGGTATATAAGATCAAGTATCGTGCAAATGGGACTATTGAATGTTACAAGGCACGCCTTGTTATTAAAGGATACACCCAAATCGAAGGGATCGACTTCAATGAAACATTCGCCCCCGTTGCAAAGATTACCACTGTTCGATGTTTGCTTCCTGTAGCAGTGGCCAAAGATTAGTTTCTTCATCAACTTGACATCTCCAATGCATTTTTGCATGGAGACCTTCATGAAGATGTTTATATGCTTCCTTCTCCAGGTCTTCTCCCTTCCATTGATCACAGAGTCTGTAAGCTCCATAAATCATTAAAAGGTCTTCGCCAAGCATCTCGACAATGGTTCACCAAGTTAACATCTTCATTACTCAACTTTAGCTTTGTTCAATCTAAAGCTGATCACTCTCTTTTTACCCTGTCCACCCGAGATTCCTTCATTATGGTACTCATCTATGTAGATGACTTGATCTTAGCATGAAAAAACAGTAGCCTTTGCATGGCTATTAAAGAACATCGAGCTCACCATTTTCACATTGAGGATCTCGGTAACCTTAAGAATCTTCTAGACTTGAAGGTTGCTCAATCTGCTCAGGGCATCTCTATCTCCCAACGCAAATACACATTGGATTTTCTAGTTGAGTCAGGCATGATGGGTTGTAAATCCTCTTTATTCCCAATGCTCCAGCAACATAATCTTTTCCTTGATGATAGTCCACTCCTTGACAATGCTAGCATGTATAGGAGACTAGTGGGATAGCTCATTTATCTCACCATTACCCGTCCCGATGTCCCTTATTCAGTACATGTCCTTAGTAAATGTATGCAGAAGCCTCGACGTAATCATCATACAATAGCTATGCATGTGGTGCGCTACTTGAAAGCTTCTCTGGCCCAGGTTTTTTGTTCCCATCCTCAAATAACTTTTAACTTTGAGCTTTTTGTGACTCAGATTGGGCTAATTTCCCTTTAACTAGATGTTCTACTTCTGATTTTTACATTGCTCTTGGTATTGGTCCTTTATCCTGGAAAACCAAGAAGCTATCCACCGTCTCTAGGTCCTCAGCTAAGGCTAAATATCGCTAAATGGCTACCACATCAAGTGAGCTCATTTGATTGCGTTCAAACTATCTGATCTCACCATCAAGCATTCTCTACCAATGGAATTGCATTGCGACAATCAAGCTGCCTTGCATATAGCATCAAATCCGGTCTTTCACGACCGCACCAAGCACATTGAAATCTACTACCATTTCGTACATGAACAAATCCAACATAATCTTATCACCACTCATCATATTCCATCTCGACAGCAACTTGCTGATCTTTTCACCAAGGCTTTAGGTTCTGATCAATTTCAAAGTTTTTTAAACAAGTTGGGCATTTGTAACCTTCATGCGCCAACTTGAGGGGAGTCTTAGTCAACAGAGCCTGGCACAAATCAATCCATATATTATATTACAATCAATCTCAGGATCATCAATCCAATCCAATCTTCATTAGCTAGGATCGTGGCATTATATTGTCCTGATGTCCTACCGTTACATATCCTAATAGTTACTAGCATTCATATTGTAAATATTAAGAGCTGATATTTAGAGCCTCTGTTTAGGATTAGTCAGGATTAGTCAATGACATTTTGTGTATATATTTGATACAGTTATCAATATCATAGAGCAACCATTTTCATATCATTATTTACAACTAGATTTGTATTACTTAAAGACAAACTCAGAGTTTTGAATTTAGACACTCTGAATTTGTGAGAGGGAATGTTAGACTATATGTTGATGTGGCATCTGAGCTGTTTGACTATTATATATACTGTTAGAGTCAGTTAGTTCAGTCTAGCTAGTCATCTTTATATATGTAATCTCTGAATTTGTTGGTCAATGAATGAAAATATAATACATTTTCTATTTTGTGCATTATCTCTGATAAAAGGGACGTACACTTAGCTTCCATAATTGAAGAAGTTCCTTAATATCACTATCATTACTCAATACTTTCCATTAAACAAATTAATCTAAAGCTCTCTAACATTAAATTTTTATGCGTTAGTTGAGCTAATTATCTAATTATATATATATATATATATATATATAGGGAAATTAAAAAGCTATATAATGAACTTGCCTTTATAGCATTCCCCAAATGCTATTTAAGTACAAAAGTATTCTTCATATTTTGGCCTTCTAAAAAACATGTTGCAATTTTTCTTGCTAGCTACCACCTAATAAGAACGTAATAATATAATCTAGTAGAGTTGGTTAGGTACAGTTAAAATTATACAGTATTTCTATTAAAAGAAAATCAAATAAATATAATGATGATTAAAAGCTAAGCATTTGTTCTTTAAAATATTGTAATCACTTCCTAACCATAAGAGCTGATACAAGACTTGTTAAGTCGATATTTGGGACGTCACGAGTTTTGAGTTTTCTTTTACATTAAAATTGACTAAAACTTGAATTTAAACTATCATAATTAGCTCTAAACTTATTATTATATAGATTTGTTAAATTATTCATATATCTTGGATCCAATAAAATATACTAATTATTACACAAAAACAAGATTAATGTTTAGTTTGGACCCACACATTACTACCTTTGGATAAATTTGAAGTCCTTTTCAAATTCTTAAAACTTGATGGCCTCAGTAATTCACGAAAATAAGAGTAGAATATAATTATGCCCACTTTTCTAATTATATTGATACACCTCTTATCAAAATAACTTGTTAAAAGAAAAATTATATATTTAGGTGCGCATAAGTTAGTCGGGACATCACCTGAGTATACTATAACAAAAAAAAAAAAAAAAACTATCTGGCGATTATTAATTTATTAAGCCAATTCTAGTTTTAAGTTTTAAGCAGAAGCTTGCTCTATATATACCTGCAGCTCTGAGTATCTCTGCCTGCCTGCTATATCAGTTCCAGTGTGATCAAGAACACAATAAGCTTTATTTGCAGGAGGTTTCCTACTGCATGTGAGGCCCATATTCTGGAATTTTAATTTTACTAAGTTTTATTAGTTTGAGTTAACTTTATTCCGATATCTATAAAGGTATTATATTATAGAATAATTCTTATGAAATTTAATATTCTCATTTTAAGACACAATTCTAAAATCAAGTAAGATATTATAGAGAAATACATATCTCAAAAAGTACTTTTTAGAATCTGTAGAGACATTAGAAACAATTAACTTTCTTTTTTATTTTGAATTGTTAATAGTAACAGAAATAAACACATGTTATATTTTTTATAGACTATGACTTTTTAAAAAACTGAAGTACATTATTTATCTTTTAATAAGAAATAAATCATATATAAAAATAAAATTTTCATATAATGCCTTGTATTTTTCACAAACTGAAGTACACCTCCATAGGCATTTTATTAACGGGTAGTTTTATTCAGTTGTCTCAAGAGCATCATATTTTGAAATAATGCCTTGTAAAATTTAATTAGTATTTTTCTATAGTGCCATTTTAAAGCATCTTTTTATAATTATATAAAAAAATAAATCTTCATAAGATACCAATTTAGAATATTATGCGCTAAAAAATAATTATATCATTCTTTTCTACATGCCTTATGATAATGCATTCAAGGCGAGCAAACTGAATTATTACGAATTGTTATTTGTCAACTTAATATTCAGATTTAAAATCTTCCATAGCCACGTAATTACCTTTCACCTGTAAAAGATTGGCTCTTCACTGATTATCTCTGTGAACTTTCTCCCTTTCTTCCGTCTCAAATTTGAGTTCCTCTAGCTAGGTCCTTATTACCTATACTAAATGGAATGCCAAATGTTCACAAGCTCAGAAATCTCCTATAAACCTACTTTAGGAATAATGGCCCTATTTTAAATCATAGATATTAGATATAACAAATTAATCATCTTTGTTTCAAACCAACTTTTCAGCAAAATTCAAAATGAAAAGTAAAATGTAAACGTACAACAAACGGAACGTACGAGTTAATGTTTCCTCTGCAGAATCTAGCTTCACAGATAAATCATCCATCTGTTTATTCAAACTATCAAGAGTTTCTGAACTGGCTGAAAGTTTATTTTCCAAAATCTACTTGTCTTTCGCAGCTATAACAGCAAGAAAATATAGGTCAATGATCAAAAGGCTTTGATTAAAAACTTAAGGGTAAAAATAAGGAAATCAAATATACACAAAAAGGATAAAGGAAAAAAGAAAAAGCCCTCCCAGCCTGAACTAGACTACTTAGGGGGCTGCAAAGTTTCAGTAAGTTGATCAAACACATTCTTTATTGATGAGAACTTAGACTCCAATCCTTTCCAGAGTTTTTCATCTTCATTCCAATGGACGGAGTATTTTTTTTAACAAATAAAGAGGGATGAAGATTGAGCCAAAAATAGGCTTTGTGTTGATTAAAGTGATCCAAAAAAATTAAAATAAAATAAAACAAAATAAAATAAAAATGAAATAAGATGAAATGAAATGAAATAAGAATAAGATAAAATAGAAGAAATAGGAAAGTTGATTTTAGCTCATTTTCTATAATTTTATTTTGTTTGCTTCTTTTATATTTTGACTTTCTTCAAATATATATTTTACATTTATTTAAGATAAAATAATTAAACAAAATTAAACGTTTACAATGCTTTAAAGTCTTTTTCCTCTGGGCATTAGGTGCTAAAAGCCCAGAGCTATACTAAACAAAAGCTTGGAAACAGACACCAACAGAATTTCACCCAACACAGAAGATCAATTCCACAAGCTGAGGAGTCTTCCTAAAAATGAGATCTGCCAATAGTTGGATCTAAAAATTGCCAAGAGGGTGGGAAGAAAAGACGAAAATGACTAAGTAATCATAATCTAAAGCCAGAAGATCAATATCAGATCACCAGGAAAAGGACTCATTCGCAGCATACAGCCAAATATGGACACCTTACATAGAAGCAAGAAATACATGAAGTTCAAGTACTTACCTTTATGATTTGAGAAATCAACTTAAACAATATATTTTACTATCATTTTTGTTAACAAACTTTTAAACATATTTATTGTTGGTATACAAGTGAAATGGTAACTTGGACTTAACAAAATCTACCATAATCGCATATTCCCCAATGGCTTTCCCATCCACACCATTCCTCAATAGTTGAGGGAAAAATAGCCACTTCCCAGTAACAGCCAAAAAAGCCAACGTGAGCGGCCCAGACACCGCCCGGTGCAACCTCCATCCACGTTGCCTCGCCACCTTCTTTGCCGCCACCTCAACGGCCGTGCACGCACCTTGTAGCACAAAGAACCACGTGACTTCCCAAGTGGGAGGCACACGTGCGACGTAATAATAGATCAACTCGTGCATCAGACCTGAAACAACGAACGTGGCCACCATCGCCGGGCTTGGGCCACAAGTGGGGCCAAAGATGCGACGTATGGGATCGTAGACGGTTTGGCGTAGAATACTGTTAACCATGAGATTCCATCTACGGCCCCAAAAGTCCTGAAGCGAAGTGCAAAGATAGGGTTCGTTGAACTGTGGCTCCATCTCAAATCCTAAAACGGCTCGAGCTGGGGTTGCAGCCAGGGCTAGCATAAGCTCTACGCCAAGGTACAAGTGGAAACAATAGAGAACCAAGATCAAATGAGGGTGTAGACTTTCTCTGTAGTCATAAGCACGCACGATCATGGCCAAGAGAAGCACTTTCAGAATCAATAAAATGAAATTGGGGTTTCGTTTTTCTGAATTTGAGGTCAAAGTTTGGGGCTTTTGTGAGGTTTGGTGAGATGGGTGTGGTTTGAGCTTGATGGGGAGAGAAGCTATGGAGATGAAATGGACGATGTTTGGTGGGGGTGGGGAAAGAGGGCCTTGATCGAAGGAGAAAAGGAGGACCTTGAAAGTGCAGAGCCAAACGAGGAAGAAGATTGTGGGGGCACCAAGATGGAAGGAGTGGAGGTTGAAGGGAAGGATGAGGAAGAGGTAGAAGATGGGAATGAGGGAGAGAAGCCTGAAGATGCCTTTTGGTATTTTTGCAGCTATGTAATAACAGTAACAGAGACATAAATTGGCTGTGATCCATACCTTAATAAACCTTTGGATTTCATCACTGACCATCTCTCTCCTTGTCGCTCCCTCCCTCTCCCTTCCTCTCAAGGCTAGATCTTGAGCCTTGAGGGTGTTGGTCTTAAATGGAGTTCAAGAATAAGAAATTGTTGCAATGTTTGGTAAGAATAATTAATGCATTTAGGCATGTCCACAAAAAATTGACATGCAATTATCAAGAAGATATATTTTAGGAGAAATTATTGAACATATTATTTATAAAATATTTAATAAATATAAGTAATGTATAATTTTAAATAAAATAAAATGAATTTTTTATTAATATTAATATTTTATTTAAAATATATAAATATTATATATTTATTAAATATTATATAAATAGTTCAGTGTAAAAGTTTCTCTTTTTTTTAATTAATAAAGAGGAATTTGATATCATAAGTTATTAATGTGTTACTTAGGTCAGGTTATTTACTATTTATTATTAAATATAAAATATTAATTCATTTTGTCACGTAAATATAGTTAACTTATAAGTATAAAAAAAATTCCTTAATAAATAATTATTTCTCTCCAAATATGATTTTTAAAGATGAAAAATGTTCAAATTTTTTCTTAAAATTGAATTAGTATTTAGTAGTCTTTTTCCCTGTACTTTGGAGTGGACAAATTTTGTTGGGTCATCATCTTTGAACCCAACAAACAAGTGGCGCTTACGCTGTTGTTACAATTACGTCTTTTCCTCTAAACAAAATCTCAACACAATCATAATTAAAGTATTTAAAAACGATTTAAATTGATTATATCATATTGAATTACATTAAATTTTTATAAACTTAATCAAAGTATTTAATATATTGATATTTTTTAAATATTAAAGTATAATATTCAGTTATGTATCTAAAATAATAATTAATATATTTAGATTAATGTAATTTGTGTACAGTGTATTGAAGAGAAAATGCAAAGGAAATGTAAAAAGCATGAAAGTTTTGACATACGTGGATTGTATATTTAGTGAAAGAGGTCCAACCAGGTCAATTGTAACTCAATGAAATTCTAAACAATAGTTTTTTTTTTTTTTTTATACTCAAGAAAGAGGACACAAGATAAAGAGGACACAAGTTACGAGGTATGTAAAAGTAATTCCTCCTTACGATAAATGGTTTACGAAACGGGGTCCTTCCTTCTTTTTAAATTTGTTATCGTTTTGACTATTTAAAAAATAAAAATATTTTAAAAATTTAATAAAAATTGATAATTTTTTAAAAAATATTTCGAATAAGTTTAAATAATATTTTTTTAATTATAAAAATTTTTAACATGATAATAATAAAATAGATATATATAATTAAATAACATAATATTAAATAATTACATTTTCATTCAAATAACATTAATATAATTAATATTCATAAATTTTGAAAATAAAATAAAATATTAGATTTATTTCTTTTTTCTTTTCTTAAAATATAGTGAAAATTTTAAAAATTAAAAGTAAGAAATAAAAAATTATTTTAATGTTAATTTAGTACTTCACATATTTCTTTTTTTATATTTAGTAGAAAGTGCATGTTTTTGTTCTAATTTTATAGATTTTTTGATATTTCAAATATAGTTTCTTAGAAGAAA
>JASKGM010093261.1:0-13116 GCA_034509205.1 Ceratonia siliqua
ATATTTGCCCATAGAAATAGGAACTTTACAAACCCTAGTAACTCTCTCAGTAGGTCCTTTCTTTACCCAACCAATCAAGTAAGGTGAAGGATGAGGTTCAGTGGGTAACTCCAAATAATCAACCAATCTCTTAGCAATAAAATTGTCACAACTGCCATTGTCAACAATTAGATCACATACCTTCCCTGCAATGACACAATCAGCCTGGAAGATATTATGCCTTTGTGGAGGTTCCCCTTTTGGTGTGGTGCACAGGACCCTCTGCAGGATAAGATTAACCCGCTCTCTTTCTCCTTCTTCCACCCCGGCTATATCATATAGCTCTTCATCAAACTCTAATTGCTCGGGGTCCTCTTCATCCTCCTCATTAGGTTCCACTAAGTTGACTATCTTTCTAGAGGGACACTCATTGGACTTATGACCTTGATGCCCACATCGGTAACACTTGAAGGTGGATGGTCTAGAGTACGGACTGGGATTTTGAAAGCTGTCTTGGTTAGGAGGCTTGCTAAAGTTTCTATTTCGGTTATAACCACTACCACCACCTTCCTTGGTATAATTATTCTGAGTTGCAGGAGGGTCAGGCGATGAATTCATTGGGGCCTTTCCCTTTCCAGCATTATGACTGCCATCATTCCACCTTCTTCTGGAATAAGTTTGCATCCCGGCATACCTCTCCATAATTTCAGCCTTCAAAGCCATATTGTAGGCCTCATCAACACCCCATAAAATTTGGAGTCCTATCTTCTCCCTAATTTCTGACTTCAATCCACCTAAATACCTTCCCACCCTTTATGCTTCACTCTCATTCAAATTGTTTCTCATGGAAAGCCTGTTAAAATCTGCTGTATAATCAGAGACGGATTTGTTCCCTTGAACACAGCTTTGATACATTTGGAACAAATGTTGTTCATAGTCAGGGGGTAGGAATTTCTCCATTAACAGTTGTTTCATTCTTCTCCGAGTTCTCACAGGACCCCTTTGTTGCCGCTTCCTAGTCCTCTATAATTGATCCCACCAGACTGTAGCACCACCCTTGAATCTGTAGGCCACCCACTTAACCTGCCTATCTTCAGAAACCTCCATCATCTCTGTAAATCTCTCCACCTCAGACACCCAATCCAGGAACTCCTCAATGCCCATATTCCAATTGAAGGAAGGGATATCTGCCTTCAATTTGTAGTCTTCGTGTAGCCTCTACCTACCTGCTTGGAAGTGCTCGAAGGGTGGTTCATACGGAGGAGATTCGTCTTCTTCGGATTCCTAGTCACTGTCTCCTCCTCCCATTCGTTCATTGTGGGCTGGGTAACGTCTGTATGATGCTTGTCGGCCATGTCTGTCCCTCATAGGCTCAAGGTCGTGGCGTCTGGTTTGCTCCGAGGGGCCCCCAGTTGTGCGACGCGTCTGATGCTTCTGAGCACTGCGAGTTTGCTGAATGGAAACTCCAAGACCGGCAATCATGTCCCTGAGCTCAGCAATGGACCTCCGTTGTTCTTCAATGGCGCTCCAAATGGCAGTTTCACCTGCCGGTACAGTAGTCGGCCTACTCCCTTCACCTTCGTTGGCCATCTAGCATGGCAAATTCCAAGCTCTGATACCACTTTGGCGCAGGGAAGAAAGGAAAATGGGAATGGTTCCTACTCTCCGGTAGGAACCCAGCTCTAGAATCAGGATTCCAGGGGAAACAGTAGCAATCCAGCCACTAGGGAAGGTCTTCACGGGAAGAAAATGAAAGTCAGAATATGCCATAATTCATTCAACAAAGCAACATAATACAAATAGTCTGAGACCTAGGTAAAAAAAGTCTGAAATACCCTTGGACAACAGAGTAATGACACTAACAACAACAACAGACTTATGACACAATACTTAGACAGAAAAATTAAAGACATAACAGTAGGATAACACAATAATTATTTATGATTCTTCCTGGGCTTTCTAGCATTAAATCCAGATAGGAAATCTAAGGCTATTTGCTCTGCATCAAGCTTGGTGGTTAGGTGATATTTAACCCCCTATCCCATAAACCAAAATTCAACTGAAGCAGCCCAAGATACATAATTGGCACTCCCATCAAGTTTTTCATGAGTGATAACAGGAGAAGAAGTGAAAACAGGGTGAAGTTACCCGATTTGTTGACTGAAGTGACTGAAGAAGTGGAGCCCGACATGATTTGGATGGAAAGCAGCTCTAATAGACCTAAAATAAGGCTGTAGAGAGCGAAAGGAGCCTGAAAGATGTGCAAAAATGGAAATCGGAGCGATCTGGACAACAGGAGGCTAGGCATGGCGGCGTGTTCGGTGGCTTCCGGCGATGGGCTTCTGGGGACACGCCGATCGACGGTGTCTGAGGTATTTGGCGATCGGCGGTGTCGTCAGATACACACCGGAAAAGGGAGATCGGAGTTCCAAACCTTCGCTAGACAGCAGGCACTCGGGCAGCGCATGGGCCGGATTTGAACGGCGTCATTCAAGGGTTATGCCGACGGGAGCTCTCCGAACACGGTGGTATGACCAAATACGGCAACCGACACCGAGAAGGAAACCAACCAGATCGGACATACGTGACAGCTGAATATTTTACTGTCACGGGTGCTCACACAATTGAAAACTTTAGTTTTTTCTCTCCATAGGCTCTGATACCAAGTGAAAAGTAGAGAGAGAGAGAGAGAGAGAGAGAGAAAACCTAATGTGGGAATATGTGTAAGTAGATGATATCACTTACTAGAGCTTAATATATATACAGGAAAGAATGGGCCAATGGGCCGATATAATATAGGGCTTAATAGAAACTAATCCTAAACATATACAGGAAGTTAACAAATACTATTTCAAAGAATAACTCATCCTAAGAGCTAAAGTGGTAAGGTGGGGACCTAACTAGGGCTTTTATATTTTCAATAGAATCTACTAAGTTTTGAGACACTTGCTTAAAGGAAGCTGTTAAGATATCTTAAGAATTTAGGAAAGTCATGTAGGTTAAGAAAAGAGTTAACCTTTTAAGAGGCATTAAGATTTTAGGAAAGTCTTGTAGGTCAAGGAAATAGTTACTTGTAGAGTTGTAGTGCACCCAAAGTAAATTGAGTGTTTCAATAATATATTTTGTTTGGTCCCTTCCTTTTCTTCCTAACTTTTGCTCTCCCTATTTTCTCGACAAAAGCTAATTGATACACTTCACCTTCCTATTTCTAATTTTTCAGTTTATAATTTCATTGTCATCATTGGTAATACTGGTAGTGGGCAATGTCTGCTGTAGATTCGTCACCATACAAAAGTGCACACAATTATAATTTAAATAGGCATATACATATTAAAATACAGACACATAAATCTAAAGCATTTAATACACGTTACAAGAAAACATTAAAACACTGTAAAGAAGAAAGTAGAAGATGCTCATTTAAAAACATACCTAAAATGCATTTTATTTTGATATGCATGTGATATCTATGAACATTTTTGTGAGAATAGCATTTGACAGTTGAAAATTCACACCTGCAGACAGAAAGAAGAAATAGAGAAAAGAGGGACCTCATATGCCGGCAGTGTCTCATCTGAATGCCTAAAAAAATCTGCTTCGGCTTTCATTGGCCAACCCAGCCTACCAAAACATCTATCAGACCTAGAAAAACACATAATTGAGCTTGTTATAATTCAAATGGGTACCAAACAAGGTTTTAGAATTGTTTTCATTATTCTGATAAGTTAAAGTTTATTAAAACACTTACCAAAAGTATTCATTCAGATCATCATAATTTCTCCACTTGGAATGGCTTGCCTTGCCTTTGTTGTTTCTCTTAGCTTCCTTTTGCATTAAATTCAGAAAAGAATTTAAGGTGCATATATTTATAAAAATGTAGCAAAGTTAATACAATTATTGTAGTATTATTATATTTACCTTTGCTAAAACTTCATAAATAGGAGTTATAATATCCCTCAGAAAGGATTCTTCATCACAAACTGCTGTTTGGTATGTGTCTCCGCTCACAGGATGAACATTACTATATAAAATCCCATAGACATCATTGCACATCTTTGGAAAAGAACATAACCAAGAGTTATTATTTCCACTCGTGAAGTTCAAAAATGTGAATAGGCTCCAAGTTTGAAAATTAACCACTAAACAAATATGAGAATGACTAAACAATTGTAGGACACTTCTCTAGTAATATATTTGTGGAATTCCGAATCTTCATAGTTAATGTTCTAGGATTGATTGTATTATATTATTTCCTTGTTTGATTATTTCCTTTTCTATTATGGTTCTAGTAATCATGGCCGAGATTCCTATAATCTCCATGATTCTGGCCTCATATATCTTTATTAGATAACAGCTGTATTGTTCCTGATTTTTAGGAATGGGTCAACTGCATTAAGGCACCCTCTCCTATATAATCTTGTATAATCTTCCTATTCAAAATAAGAGAAAATATTCTATCTCAAAAACTCAATATTATTCCTTTTTTTTTTTACTTTATTGGGTAGGTGCGGAGGAGGGGGTAGGAGGCTATTAGTCAGGAGACTTACCTATCTATAAAAGAATACTTAGAATAGTTAGTGTGTCTATTACTTTATTTTGGCATTTCTTCAAGTTCACCCTACTCTTAAGGGTATTTGTATCATTTTTGATTCCATCTAAACATGCGTCGGCATAAGTGTTCAGTATCCCTTCACTTTCAAAAAGACAGTCAAATACTGGTTATTTAATCTTTGTTAGTGGTAACCTAGTATCATGGAAGGACAAGAAACAGTGGTAGCTCGATCAAGTGCAAAGCCAAAATTTAGAGCCTTGGCTCATACTTGTCAAGATAAGTATTTAATAAAGTTTAATATCTATACTATCTATGCTATATATTAAAAGTTGGGTATGTGTTCTAATTTTATGCCAATTGTCTAATAATAGTATAGAACTTATATGCATCTATTAGTTACATTTAAACAAAATTATTAATTAGTAGAGAAAAAATTTTTAATTTTATAAATACTTTCATGTAAAACTCTTAAATTGTCAAAAAAAATTATTGATTTGATATTTCTAGATATTAAAGTTCAATGCTTAGCTACGTACCTAGAATATGATAGCTCATGTATTTAGATTAGTATAATTCATGTATAGTGTAATAATTAGTAAATCATGTAACTAGATGCTGAAGGGTCATTTAATTACCTATGTGGACATTTATATACAGATTTCTTTGATCTTGTAATTATTTACTATAATCATTCTCATTTATTCTTAGCACAAGTCATGGGATGTCAAGCAAAGGAGATTAGGGAAGTATTTACTCTTGTGATTAAAGGTCTTTAACGTGTCTTTATTTTCCCTTGTATATATTCCTTCTCTAGTTGTAATCATTCGAAACAGATCAATAGAATCATTTTTCCCACATGGTATCAGAGCCCTCATCTTTGGGCAATTTTTTTAAGTTTTTTGGCCTTCATTGCCTATGACATTTTTTGGAAACTCCCACTGAGTTGTTTCCAGCCTAGATCTCTAGGTGGGTAGTACCTTGTATCCTACCCTCAGTAGCCTCAGACTGTGCCGGCCATCCCACCGTTCAAACGCCGTCGTCAAAATCACTGTCATGCGCTGTCCACTTCAGCTGCCAGTAGTCCACGTGCCGGCCCATGGGGGAGCTTGAGAACTCTGGTGACTCTCGAACTAGGCCAGACTCCGGCGACTCCTTTTTCCGGCCTTCACAGCCACTGTTTCGGCTTTCATAGCCACGTTTACTTGGCCTTCATTGCCAAAGTATCAAATCTGGTACTATTTCTGTGTTATTTATACTATTTAGTGTTGTTTGGTATTGTTTAATATGCTGGCCTTCATTGCCACTACAAGAAAAACGTTATTTTCATCCAAGCTGGCTTTGTTTAGACCTTCATTGTCTACTAGTACTGTATATTCTGTCATTTGCTGCTGCTGCTAGTGTGTTTTGCTAATGCTAGGCTTAATCGTTGCTGCTAGTGTATTCTATTTTGGCCTTAATTGCCAAATTGAACATATTGTCAAAGATTGTTTAGATGAAAACACATCTGGTACATACTCTCTAGCTCTCTCAAGTAACACAGATTTCCTTGCATTTAATGCCTCAAAGACACCTTCTTTAAACACACCATTATTGGACTCTTGGGTCATTGACGCTAGAGCCACTGACCACATGACCAATTATTCACACATTCAGCACATATATACCTTGTCCTAGCAATAGAAATATCACTATGGCTAATGGTTCATCCATAACTGTAGCAGGCATAGGAGATATCCAAATTTCACCTTCATTTACTTAAATGTTCATCATGTCCCAAAATTATCCAATAACCTTGTGTCCATTCACAAGCTGACTAAAGGCATGAATTGCCTTGTACCTTTTTACCCCTCTTATTGTGAATTTCAAGATCAAAGTTCGGGGAGGAGGATTGGACTTGCTAAGGAAAGGGAGGGACTTTACTACTTAGAAAAAGCAACCCATTATTCCATTATCAATAACAGTCATACTATGTCTTTTTTGTCTGCTTCCAATAAAGATGTCATTTGGCTTCATCATTTTCGTTGGGGTCATCCGTCGTTTACTACCCTTCAAATTATGTTTCCTTCTTTGTTCAAAGGAATTGATATGAGCAGCTTACATTGTGATGTGTGTGAACTTGCCAAACATACTCGTGTCGCTTTTCCTATTGTTCATAAAAGAGCTAATTCTCCTTTTCAGCTGATTCATAGTGATATTTGGGGTCCCTCTCCCACTCCCAATATTTCTGGTTCAAGGTGGTTTGTCTCCTTTATAGATGATTGTACGAGAGTCACCTGATTATTTCTGTTGAAAAATAAATCCGATGTGAGTCATATCCTACTTAACTTCCATTCCATGATATAAAAATCAGTTTGGTACAAAAATCAAGCGGTTTTGATCCAACAATGCAAAAGATTATTTTAATCAAACCCTGTCTCCATATTTTCAAAAGGGGGGTATAATTCATGAGTCATCCTGTATTAGTACCACCCAACAAAATAGAGTAGCAGAGGGAAAATGGGCATCTCCTAAACACTACCAGAGCCCTTCTCTTTCATCAAAATGTACCAAAATCCTATTGGGGGGAAGCTGTTGTCACATTTGCCTATATAATAAATCGGTTGACGTCTCGTGTCCTTGATTCTAAAAGTCCCATGGAGTCTCTCTCTAAATTCTATCCTAATATCATAACCACCAACAACCTTACTCCTCGGATATTTGGCTCTACTTCCTATGTTCATATCCATAGTTACCAAAGAGGAAAACTCGAACCTCGTGCCACCAAATGCATCTTTGTAGGATATTCTCCTACTCAGAGGTAGGGGTGTGCACGGTTCGGTTTGGTTCGGCTTCAAACCAAACCGAATACCGAACCGATCAAATATAAATGGCTCGATTCGGTTATTTAACTTTTTTTGTTAAAAACCGAACCGTTGTTTGGCGATTCGATTCGGTTAATCCTAAATAATAATTATGAACAAATAAATAATATATTATATATAATATATATTAAAAATAATATATATAATTATAATTATAATTATCTATAAATGTTATTCTATATATTTATATATATAATTATATTTTTTATATATATTTAATTAATTATATATATACGGTTCGGTTCAGTTAACTGCAGTTTTGAAAAAACCAAACCATTAATCAAACCGTGTATGGTTCGGTTAGGATACTATTTAACCGAACCGAACCGAACCAAACCGCTTAATGTTTGGTTTGGTTAATTTTTTGCTCAGTTCGGTTTAGTCGAGTTAGCGGTTTAACTGACCCAATTGCACACCCCTACTAAGAGGGGATATAAATGTTATCATCCTCCCACCAGAAAATTCCATATCTCTGTTGATGTCATTTGCTGAGGGGAAACCATACTTTTCTCAACCTTATCTTCAAGGAGATTCTGTCTACGTGGAAGATAATGAATTTTTTGACTTGTCCTGCTTCATTTCTTCCCTTCCTAGTCAATCATCCAAGCCTAGTGTCCCTGGAAAGACTACAAAAATTACTGATATTGATAATGGAAAATATGAGATGATGTAATCAAGGAGGTAAACAATCACTTCTGATCTGACACATGTTCAAAACTCCAATCTGAATGAGGTAAATACAAATTCTGAGCCACTTTCCCAAATTGATCCTATTGAACCAGAAATCTTAGTTTCCCAAAATGATCCAATTTCCCAAAATGATCCATTTTCCCAAAGTGATCTTATTTCAGACAGTGAACTTTCACTTCCTATCGCAAAAAGGAAAGGAACCCGAGAGTGTACCAAAAGACCTTTACATCCTTTGTCTTACTCAGTGTCCTTCCAAAACTTTTCACCATCACATCAGGCCTTTCTCACTAGCCTAAACACTATTTCCATACCCAAACTTATCCGAGGCCTTATCCAAGGAGTGGAGAAGAGTTATCAAAGTAGAAATAGATGCACTTGAAAAGAACAAAACTTGGGAACTAGTTAATCTACCAAATGGAAAAAAACCCGTCGGATGTAAATGGATGTTCACTGTGAAGTATAAAGCTGATGGATCCTTAGAAAGATATAAGGCAAGGCTTGTAGCAAAAGGATACACCCAAACATATGGAGTGGATTATCAGGAGACTTTTGCCCCTGTTGCAAAATTGAACACTGTAAGAGTCCTTTTATCTTTGGCAGTCCATTTTGGATGGGATTACAACAGTTTGATGTTAAAAATGCTTTCTTGCATGGTGAATTAAAAGAAGAGATATATATGTGTATCCCTCCTGATTTTAGTGAAAATGTAGGGAGTAATAAAGTCTACAGGTTAAAAAAGGCTCTATATGGCCTTAAGCAATCACCAAGAGCCTGGTTTGGAAGATTTGCCAAAGTAATGATCTCTATGGGGTATAGGCAAAGTCAGGGAGATCATACACTCTTTGTTAAACACTCCAAGACAAATGGAGTAACTGTATTGCTAGTATATGTTGATGATATAATAATAACAAGAAGTGAGGAAAAAGAGAGACTGGCAATAAATGAGTGTTTAGTTAGAGGATTTAAGATAAAGGAGCTTGGAAGATTAAAATATTTTCTTGGAATTGAGGTGGCTCACTCAAAGCAAGGCATTTTTATCTCTCAACAAAAGTATGTTATAGATCTCTTAAGGGAGACAGGAAAATTAGCTTCCAAACCGGCATCAACCCCTATAGATTCAAACCATAAACTCGGAGAAGCCACTGAAGATCCTATGGTTGATAGGGAAATGTACCAATGGCTAGTAGGGAAACTAATCTACTTATCACACACGAGGCCGGATATCACATATTCAGTTAGTGTAATCAATCAGTTTATGCATAACCCAGGGAAGCTCATTTACAAGCTGTCTATCGAGTACTACACTATGCTAATCCAGGAAAAGGAATTCTGTTTAAAATAAACCTTAACTTGGATCTAGAAGCATACACTGATGCAGATTATGCAGGGTCCCCTATGGATAGAAGATCTACATCAGGGTATTGTACATTCTTGGGTGGTAATCTTGTGACATGGAGAAGTAAGAAACAAAATGCTGTGGCCAGATCAAGCGCAGAGGCTGAATTTCGAGCAATGGCTCAAGGAATTTGTGAGCTATTATGGCTGAAAATCATCCTTGAAGATCTAAAGATTAAGTGGAATGGACCTATTAAGCTATACTGTGACAACAAATCAGCAATAAGCATTACTCATAATCCAATACAGCACGATCAGACTAAATACATTGAGATTCATAGACATTTCATCAAAGAGAAACTTGATAATGGTTTAATATGCATACCTTATGTTCCAACTGGAAGACAGCTGGTAGATGTCCTTACAAAAGGACTTAAAACTCAACAATTCAATGCTATTATGTCTAAGCTGGGAATGAAGGATTTCTATTCACCAGCATGAGGGGGAGTGTGGACATTTATGTACATATTTCTTTGATCTTGTAATTATTTACTATAATCAATTTCATTTATTCTTAGCATAAGTCATGGGATGTCAGGCAGAGGAGATTAGGTAAGTATTTACTCCTGTGATTAAGGGTCTTTAATGTATGTCTTTATTTTCCCTTGTATATATTCCTTCTCTAGTTGTAATCATTCGAAACAAATCAATAGAATCATTTTTCCCACAACCTATAAAAACCAAATGTATTTGGTAATTTGAAGTAAGTCAAGAAAGTCAATCAACAGAGAATAAGAATTGAGTAGAAGAAAGTTCTTCTATTAAAGAAATACTATTATTCCTTCTTCCTTCAACAGTGGTATAGAGAAGAGAAAAAAATGATAAGGAAGACATAGATGACGAAACAAATGTAAAGGAAGAGGAAAGTTGAGGTAAGCCTTCTAAGTGAAACATGTGACAATTGAATATAGTAAGTGGTATCCAATCAAGGGTACTCGAAAATATGAAGAAATTTCAAATTATGGGCAAGTGTTGAAAGAAATTAGTATAGACGAGAAAATTCAATGCTTGTTTATGTATCTAAAATTTGATAGTACATTTGTCTAGACTAATATGATTCTTGCATGGTGTACTAATTAGTAATTTATGTAATCAGAGGCTAAGGGGTCACCTACCTATAAATTCCCATTGTATTTGGTTATTGAAAGTAAGTCAAAAAATTCAATCAAGAGAAAAATAATAAGTTGAAGAAATCTATGTAAGTAGAATCAATGTAATGTTCAAATATTATCTTTTTTTAAAAGACTATAATTTTTTTATTTAAAATGATATATAATATATAAAAAACAACAGTATGAACCAATACTTGCAATTGAATTCAATTTTTCAATTGTATTTTATATATGTATACATGTTCATATATTTTATAAATTATTATTTATAATTAAAAAATACTAGAATTTTATATTTGGCTTAGATATTTTGAATATGAATTTTTCTATTTATGTCACACAATATTTTTAATGTTCATTTTTTTGTGATAGAAGAAGAAATTTTAGTAATTTATAAAAGAAATTACAACTCGTTGGAGGATAAGAAATCCTGTAGCAAAAAAGAGGAAAAATAAACAAAGTCCCAACAAGGCTTAAAAACCTCGTAGGGTTGCCCAATCTCTTTGCATAGCTATTATTGTGACTCCCCTAAAAAATCAATGTGCCGAACACCAAAGGGCACCATATGAACAATTATGTCCCATGACTCATGTAAGGGCAAAGTCATACCCTTAAAGATGTAGGCATCCCTCTCCGACCAAACAAGCCAAAGAATTCCAAACACCGCACATTGTCACAAAACTTTATTCTCCTTGTTATCAAAACCTTGGAAGTGAATTAAAAGGAACTGCACCAAAGTACAACGACGTACCCAACTTTCTCCTAAAATACCAAAAATTTTAATGTTTGTATTAATTTATTCAACACATAGATTGTGTTATAAGTTATTAAATTTAGAATCCCTTAAATTTGTTTGGTTTCATTGGTGTCCCACAACTTATGCAACAGCACTAAGTTTGTCTCTACCGTTAACTTTGTTAACTCCACTAACGGAATTTGCTAATGTGTCGCCCACATGGTAAGTTAATTGCCATGTCATACCTGAAAATAGCATTGGCATTGACTGTTCATCAAATACTCTGTTATTTGGGTTTTCTGCAGGATTCGCCAGTGGCTTTGTTCTTTTTTCCGAGACTTATTTGGAAAATAAGCAGAGCTTGATGTGAAAATATTCATATCCCTTGCTCCCCTTATTCTCCAAATAAGTTAAAACCAAATGTCATCTGATCAACCACCCTTCGTGTATTTTCCATTTCCCTTCCTCACTTTTTTTTTTCCTTTGTGCTCATAAACAAGAACAAAGACACAGGAAATCCTACAGAAAACCCAAATAACATAATATTTGATGAACAATCAATGCCAATGATATTTCCAGGTATGACATGGCAATTAACTTGCCACAAGGGCGACATGTCAACAAATTCCATTAGTGGGATTAGAGTTAGTGGTAGTGACAAATTTGGTGTAGTTGTGTAAGTTGTGGGATATTAATGAAACCAAAAAAAGTTAAGGGACAAACTCTAAACCTAATAAAAAATTAAGGGACCAAAAGAAGATTTTAGCCAAAATATTATATATAATAAATTTGGTGATATTTTTTTTTTCTAATAAACTAACCTCTAATTATCTCTTAGTTATTTTCTTATTTATCTTTTGTTTATACTTTTTCTTTCTTCAATTATAGTTTAATCAATTGTAAAGTCAGTGATACATAAAGAAATTGTATCAAGTGGATACTCTCCGTAATTTTCTTTATTTTTTGCTAATTAATTGAGCATTAATTATCTCTTTAGTCATCTTCTTATTTATCTTTTGTTTCTACCTTTTCTTTCTTCAATTATTGATTAGTTACTGTTAACTTCCTGTATATGCTTAGGATTAGTTTCTATTAAGCCCTGTAATATAACGACTCATTGGCCCATTCTTTCCTGTATATATATTAAGCTCTAGTAAGTGATATCACTCACTTACACATATTCTCACATTAGGTTTTCTCTCTATCTATCTCTATCTCTCTCCTTTTCACATGGTATCAGAGCCTAGGGAGAGAAAAACCTAAAGTTTTCAAGTGTGAGCACCCGTGACGGTAAAATATTTAGCCGTCACGTCTGTACGATCTGGTTGGTTCCCTTCCCGGTGTTGGTTGCTGTATTTGGTCATACCACCGTGTTCAGAGAGCTCGAGTGCCCGCCGTCCAGCGAACTTTTGAAACTCCAATCTGCCTTTTCCGGTAAGTATCTGACGACACCGCCACCGCCAACAATCTCAGACACCGCCGATCGGCGTGTCCCCAGAAGCCCATTGCTGAAATCCACCCCACGCGCCCAACGCGACGCCATGCCTAGCCTCATGCTGTCCAGATCGCTCCGAGTTCGTTTTTGGCACATCTTCCAGGCTTCTTTCGCTCTCTACAGCCTTATTTCAGGTCTATTAGAGCTGTCTTCCATCCAAATCATATCAGGCTCCATTTCTTCAATCACTTCAGTCAACAAATCGAGTAACTTCACCCATGTTTTCACTTCTTCTCCTGTAATCACTACTGAAAAACTTGCTGGGAGTGCCAATTATATATCTTGGGCTGCTTCAG
>JASKGM010093283.1:0-13115 GCA_034509205.1 Ceratonia siliqua
ACGTGCCTTAGTAGACAAACAACACCCAGAATTCTTCGACTCGCTTCCCATGAGCAGCCCCTTTGACATTCTCACATTTGTTCTCTTCGACAACATCATCTGAAACAATAATACACCTCCTGGAGGTCTTTAACCTACTTCTCCTAAGGAGTTCCCTCGGTCTTCTCCCAACTAGTCTACACTACTTGAGTTGCTCACCCAGCACCCAATAACTCAACTCTCTTACTAGTGCTAAAGTCTTCAATACGCCAAAACTTTAATTTGTAGCCAAACAACAACCATGAACTTTTAACTTGTGACAACTAGCCACATCAACAATCAACAATTTTTTTTTTCTTGTCAAACGATGACCACATAGCTCTCTCAAACAATGATGAGCTTTACCAAAGAACAACTTCAATAAACTTTTTTTTTTTTTTTAACAACTATCACTTACTTCCCCTGAGCAACAAAGCTCTAGGAGAAACCAACCACAAGACAATAGAACTTGCAACCCCTCATAAACAAAAACTTCACAGTAGACATAAATAGAACCCAAAATGGCAACAACCTTAATCGAATTGCACACCACAAACAAAAACACCAAAGCTTTGACAGAAACATTCTCATCTTTGAGCCAAAAGTGATATGACAACAAGAGAAAATGGTCAGAAAATTGCAAAGATAAGCAATTGGACGACCGCAGGGAATGCTGCCAGAAAAAATGCCAGAGCTCTGCCAAAAAAGTCAAGAAATTTGATGAAGTATAATCAGAAAAGATGCTAGGCAGAAAAGTTGCTGAAGGGCCGCTTAAATTTTTATGGTGACTGGAAAAGTCGTTGCATCTCTACCTAAAAATTTTCCGGTCACCAGAAAAGTGCAAACAAAGAAGAAGATGGAAAAAGGGTGGCCGGAGCTCTGCCATGTAAGTGGTTAGAGTTCCAACCATGAAAACTACACAATTACTAAACTTAAAACCCTAGAATTTATCCAAAAGGCAGAAAAGTAATACTCCGTGAAAGAGAGATACAAGAATAGGGATTTCTTACTGGAATGGCCAAGGTCCCTAAGCATCTATTTATAATTAAGTCAAGTAAACTAGTAAAAGCCCAGCCCACTAGTTGTAACACACACATCTTTAACCCTAACCGTCATTCTTCTTACACATTACATCACAATGTGTAATTTTAGTTCAGATATTCAAAACATGGAAAAATGTGTGATAAGATATCATCGAGAAACATGAGACCTTTATCTTTCAGCCTTAAAAAATAGTATCTTCTACTTCTCTCAAAAAATACTCACGTAGAATTTTCAAACCAATTAAAAGGCCTTGAGATTTTCTTCCTTTCTTCATTAACAGCTGAAAGTTTTATTAAAATATCTTTCATCTTGAATTTTTAAATATTATTATATGTAAATATATGAATACATAGAAGAAAGAGACTATGCATTACCAAATACCATAATGCAACTTATATTCAATGCCCTGGAGTAAAAATATAGTTCAGAAAAAAATAATGAAGAAAAAAATAAACACTAACATGGTACCTTTCTTTGTTGACCGTCTTGTGGGGGAGGCCAGAACAATGAGGAGAACTGAAGACGGTCAATCCATCTTTCACTGGAACCAGCCATCGGAGAAGAAATCTACTTCCAATGTATATTCCCTGATGCCTTTAATATCAAAATCAATTACCCAAAACCGGCTACCAATCAAGAATTAAAATATCGTAATTCAACATTCCCTGTTTAGAACGCCCAGATATTTTTACCTAAGTATCCAAGAACAAGAATTCACCTACCAAAGCATATTTGAAAGAAAAAAAAATCCATTTGATAGAAAGCAAATATAAATAATTGTTCAATAAGAACGTAGCCGAATGCATCTCCCAGAAAATTGTAGCAATTTACTACAAAAACTCGGTTGCTCAGTCGCCTAAGTCTTTGCACTTGTGAACCTTCAGAATTGAAAGTCGAACATTTTATAGGTGATTTCTTAGTTTATTTTCACAATAAACCCCAGAAAAAAAATTACTTTTAAAAAAATTAAAATCAGAGATGAGATATATCCGAAACAGAGTCCAACCAAACAAAGCAAATCAGCTAAAACTATTCGAACCAACTAAAATATAAAAAAATGAGAATGAGACTTCTTGGAGAAATCAGCAATTTACTCAAAAACCAAACTGTTCAAGCTAATAGTCTAAGGCTAGAACAAGCAGCAAATATCTTCCTAATTATCACTCAAATATCTCAGAAAAATTCAGATTAACCACAGAAAAAAAACGATAACACCCATCTTAGAAATCAACACGAACACCAAGAAAAAAAATTGCAAACCATAACTTTTTGCAAAAAAAAAAATGCAGCAGAACATTCAAAGAGAAAAAGAAGAAAAATTATGCACCTGGCCAATTCTATGAACAGAACTGATTTGTTAACGAAGTAAATTTTCTGAGAAGAGACTGTAACTGGCAAAATGGGATCTTTTTTTTTCCCTTTTATCCAAATATTTCTTCCACAAGAGGGGGTGGTGGTTGTTTCGCTCAGAGAGAGGGGAGAGACAGAGGGAGAGAGAAGATCTTTATGAGCCCTGAGAAGCTTGGAATGTGTGCATACGTGGCTATGATATTTTCCTCTGGCCTCTGAGGCTAGGTGTCACGTCATGTTAGTCTACAGAACCATTCATGAACCTGCATGCATGTATGTATGCATCATCATACATGGATAACATAGATGCATGGCAAAAAATTATAAAATAGTGAAAGTTCCTCGAACACGACGCGGTAGAATCCAAATGGCGTGCGCTTGGGGCAGTGAAATTACGGGAGTGACCTCGGCGGGGAGGAGGGTAATTTAATATTATGGTAGTTTCAAAGGTGGAATAATTGCAGGGAGACGGCGGTCAATAAAATATTTGCTTTTGCTAGATATTTATGCGCGGGTTGGACTAATGTGAGGCTAAGATACGGGTGTTCCTAGGTTTTGAGCCCTTTGATTTGCTAAGCCATCTGATTTAAATGTGATAATCACATGACCCTACATAATTAGGGAACTCTGTCCATCACAAATGAATTTGTGTTCCATGCAATTTGATTCAACTAAATGGGATGCGTTCGGTCTAATCGTGATTATTCAATATTTTTTTTAAATATGTCTTGAAATTTATACAACAAGAAAGAAAATAATTAAATTTTAATCATTTAATACACATTAAATAATCAAAATTTAACTACATTTCTTAGAATTGAAATTGTATAAGATCCGAATTCATCACAAATGAACATCATAGACAAATTTTGAAAAATTGATGTATTTATGATTATTATATTTTATAATTAATATTTTATAAAATTTATTTTAATGTTTATTTTGTGTTATTGATTGAAGGCATTATTTGAACAATTATACATATTTTATAATTTATATCACTCTAAAATACTCTAAAAATTTTTAATTTTTAATATAATATAATATTTATTATGTATAAATAAAAATATTATAATTTAGTCTCCTTCATAAAAATTGTCTAATTTTTTTCTTTAGCATTTTCAATAAAAATGATCTAAATCTGTCCTACTAAATTATATTATAATTATTTAAATATTTTTTATTTGTTTAAGTAATTTTCATTTTTCTTTTGAGCAATTTTATTTTAACTAAACACCCAATTTGATTATTGAAAAATATCAATGTTCGTAAGTTTGTCCTTGAAAAAAAAAAGTATTATTGAGTTCTCTAATTTTCTGATTTAGAGTCAACTTAGACTTTTTATAAGTAAACAAAAATATTAAATTAATAAGATGGGTTTAATTTCATAATGATGTCGTCGAAGTGGGTATAAGCTTGTTGACGAATGTATATATATCTGCTTGGGCACCAAGGAAATTGCAACTAGCTAGGGCCCATTTCCCTAGCTAGTTTAATTACCTAGCTTTGTATTAACTATATAATATATATATATATATATATATAAAACTTACTTTAACAAGTGAATTCCCCGTCAAGTGGTTCTACGTAGTGCTTTTATCTTCTTCCCGTGATCATCAGTTTCATCATCTGATATTTCCAACTTTTAAGTTTGAAATCCATAAATTTGCACTAACTTTTAGCTAGTCGTTCTTCATCTTTTATTCCGGTCAAATTGATATTCAAACTAATTTATGTTCTCTTTAATTAATTTATCTCTTTTAATAAAAATTAGGTGTGTTTAGTTTTCTTACTTCTTGTTTTTATTTTTATTAAAAATAAAAATAATACTAAAAACATATTTAATTAGAAATTTAAATTTTTTTAAATATTTCTTAAACATTCTAAAAATATAAAAATAATAATAATTTATTTTCAATATTTTCTGTTTAAATTTTTAAAAAACAAAAATAAAAGTTTGAAAATGTGATGATATTTTTATAATTATATTAAAAATAAATGAAAACATAATGATACTTTTGTAAATAGAAAGAGGTTGTTTTTTTCTTTATTAAGCAATAACAATTAAAAACATGATTTATCTTTACAAATCAAAGTTTCATATTTTTTATTTTCTAAAAATGAGAGTTAGTTTTATAAATTTAATATATTTTCATAATTTAATATTTTTTAAAAATAAAAACAAAATATTTTCTAAAATCAAACCAACCCTTATATTTGAATGGAATGGTTTAACATAGATTGAACAGTCATAGATTGAAACTTGATTTATTTTTTTTTACACAAGTTACAAAATACTTTTTTTTCAATTTTAATATAATTGTAGTCCTTGCTAGTCTATATCATTATATGTTAGCCTATATCATTGTACCAATCTCTTAAAATTAGCTAATCATTACTTAAAATACAACTTTTTTTTCGCTAGCTAAAAGAGAGTTGACTTAATTATATGATTCATGATTCTCATAATTTTTTTTTAACATGCAATATGATAAGTCTTTTTTATAACTTATTCAAACCTTTCATTATTACATCTCACTTAACAATTTCAATTCTTATAATTATAAATATCACGATACAATTTTCATATATAAATTTAAGCTGTCAAAATAAGTAAATTAAATTTTAAAAAATCAATATCAAATTATTATTTTTATTAATTATATTCACAAAATATGATCTAAATAAGTAATTTAGATATTTTATAAGAGATTTAAGTTTATATTTTCATTCCGTCTTGTAAGAAGAATAGAGCACAATCAATTTAAACGTGCTATATATATAAAATCAAGAACCTATTATTATTTGCCAAATTTTGCAACCAAATATGTAATGTGTATGCCACTTATAAGTAATTGGGCCAATACCATGCACTTTGATTTTAAGATTAAACGAAATGTTTAATTAGGTAATAATTAAAGACCACGAATATATAAAGCAATGTTTATAAATTAAAGAGACTAGTTCCCATTCAAGTTGGTAAACGTCAACGTAGTTGGTTGACTTGTTCCGATGCTATGACTCTCCAAAAGCACTTTCAAAATTAATGGGGAAAACACGTAGTGGAAGATGGAATAAGGCCATTTTGTCCGTTCTTTGTGCTTTTACACAAAGAAGAAGAAAAATAATCATATTTTCCAAGTTTTCTTTTATTACGTTTTCTCTCCACTACTTGATTAGATTTCATTAGTTTTCTATTTCCATTCACTTTTACTAACAAGTTGACTATACGTATCATAGCACTCAAATATTTTATTTAAATATAGATTCATTTGTCAACGATTTAATGCTTGATGATATTACACTAATTTTAATATTAAAATATTAAAATAAAATTGATGTTCTTAAATACAAATCCTATTACAGAAAATGGGAGTGTCATGTCAACTAAAAGCAAGAAAAGAGTGTCAGCTTGGCTAGAAGAATAAGTGCATTGACCATAGTACTTATTAATTGCCTTATTAGCCGTTATTATTGTTAACTACTTCACTGTGTCATTTTAGTTGCTTTGGTTGTTCAGTCTTGTTCTACTTATAAGCTTGTACTAGAACTATTGGAAGGGATATAGAAAATATTTCAACTTAACTCTTCCCCTGTTTTGCTTCTGGAGGTGCTTATTTACCCTTCGAATTGTGCAAATTCTCTAATATTTGCTACTTTCATTGAGAAGGTGAGGTCATGATCCATGGCCATGGATGATCAGTTGCGCGCATACATTACCCAAGCTCTTGAAGACTATCTAAATAGGGTAGCCGCACACGACAACCAACTCAACTCCTTTGGTCATTTTCTTAAGAAAATTAGTGTGAAGCTCACATCCATGGAGGGACGATTGGAACAAAACTTACACAACCCAGTGTTAGATGCATCTGGATCACCATCAACATTAGTGACAAGAACTGAAACTGTGGGGATACATGGTGTTAATGTTGCTCAACCGTTCCGATATTTAAAATGGATGTTCCGCACTTTGATGGAACAAATCCCCATGGATGGATCTTCAAGGCTGAACAATTATTTGATTTTCATGTGACGCCAAATCCATAGCGATTAACCATTTCATCATTTCACATGGATGGAGATGCACTTCATTGGTTCTAATGGATGTACAGCAATGGTTTACAACAAAAGTTCTCCAAACAATTGAAGAGAGGTCAAGGCAATGCAACCGAAGTCTCTAATTCAAGCAGTAAATTTAGCAAAGCTCATGGAGGACAAGTTCAATGATACTAGTATAAGGACTGTACACCAACGACAAACTTTTGCTTCACACGTTAAACCTCAAACAAATCCAGGCTTGTTGCCTACGCTAAAGAACAATCCAAGTAATTCACTGATTAATGTGAGCAGTTATAGCATACCAGTTAAAAAGCTAATAGCAACTGAAATGCTAGAAAGAAAGGAAAATGGCTACGCTTCAATTGTGATGAAAAGTTTGGAGGGGGGTATAAGTGTAAGGCTAAATTGTTCGTACTAATGCTAGAAGAAGAAGATGAGGAAGGAGATAAACAACTACTACAATTAGAAGCACCTCATGAGAGTGAAACTAATCATGACGAACTACCTCTTGCCATTGGCTTTCATGCTATGACATGACAACAATTACCAAAGACTCTTCACTTTACCGGCAGTATTTCGGGGCATGAAATTCAAATACTAATTGATGGCGGGTTAACACACAATTTTATTCAAGAAAGATTGGTTCATCATTTACAGTGTCCCATTCTTCCTTCCAAACATTTTTCAGTGTTGTTTGGAAATGGTAAGTCTATGGCCTGCACTGGTCTATGTCCTCAACTACCTTTACAGATTCAGGATCATTCATTCTCAGTTTATTTTTATGAGTTACCCATTCAAGGGCCTGATGCAATTTTAGAGGTATATTGGCTAAAATTATTAGGCCTTATGTTGAAGGACTACAAGGCCTTGATGATGTCATTTTAGAGCAATGGACAACAAGTAACACTTCAAGGAGATTCATTGGTCAAACCAACTACCATTCACTTGAATTAGCTGAGAAGACTTTATTCCATAGATACAGTGATGAGTTGTTATCAACTCACCGCAATGGAAACATCTACAAAACCCTTGCCCCATTTTGACAACCAATTAGATGGAAGAATCTAGCAAGTATTAAATGACAATCAGAATGTGTTTGAAATTTCTGAGCAATTACCTCCTTCAAGGAAACATGACCACCAGATTCATATTGTTCCAGGAGTCAAACCTATCAGTGTACGACCATACCGATACCCTCATTTCCGAAAGGCTAAGATTGAGAGACTAGTGTCTGAGATGCTAACTACTGGAATAGTAAGACCTAGTAAGAGCCCTCATTCATCACTACGCTTTTGGTAAAGAAGAAAGATGGTACTTAGCGATTTTGTGTTGACTATAAGGCTCTTAACCAGATTTCAGTGCTTGATAAATTTCCTATACCCACTATAGACGAGTTATTAGATGAACTTTTTAGAGTTACTATATTTTCCAAGATTGACTTACGGGCCGTATATCATCAGATCCGAATAAAGCTTAAAGACATCTATAAAACTTCTTTTCGAATGCATGAAGGGCATTATGAGTTTGTTGTGATGCCTTTTGGCATCATGAATGCACCCTCAACATTCCAGTTCACTATGAATAGTTTACTTAAGTCATTTCTACGAAAGTTTGCTATTGTATTTTTTGATGATATATTAGTATACAGCAAAACTTTGTCTGACCATGTTGAGTATCTTCAATTAGTACTAACTAGCCTGAAAACACAATGTTGGTATACAAAGAGAAGCAAATGTTGTTTTGCACAAAATCAAATTCAATATTTGGGGTATACAGTTTCAACTCAAGGAGTAGCACCAGAAGCAACTAAAATTATGGCTATTTCACAGTGGGATCCACAAACCTATGTCAAACGACTCTGAAGTTTTTTGGGCCTCACAAGGCATTACCAGCACTTTGTGAAACATTATGCTTCTATAGCAGCACCTTTGACATTCTTACTACAAAAAGATAATTTCAAATGGTCTACAATAACTAAAAGTGCCTTCCACCAGCTTAAAACAACCTTAACTCAAGCCCCAGTCCTAGCACTCCTAAATTTTGAGCAACCTTTCACAATCGAAATTGATGCTTCTGGGGTAGGTATTGGTGCTGTGCTAATCCAATCCTCACATTCTCTTGCTTACTACAACAAGAAACTGTCCTAAAATGCAACAAGCATCCACTTATGTAAGGGAGCTCTATGCCATAACAGAAGCAGTATCCAAATGGCAGTAATATCTCCTTGGAATGAAGTTCTATATTAAGACAAACCATCGCAACATTAAAGAACTCATGACACAAACAATACTGACTCTTGATTAACAAAGATTTCTTGTGAAGTTGTTGGGTTACAACTTTGAAATATTTTATAATCCAGGCAATAGTAATAAGGTAGCATATGCCTTATCTCGAAAGTTCGAAACCCATTAACAACCTGAAGAGTCTCAATTACTCTTAGCATTATCATCTACAACTAGTCAGTTACTAGAATGTCTGAAGCGAAAAACCCAACAGTTGCCTGATCTAATTCACCTACATCAAGCTGTCATACAAGACAGTGGAGCATATCCTCATCATCATCTACATCAAGGACTAATTTGGCATAAGGGAAGAATAGTGGTGAGTGTAAACTCTATTTATAAACTTGACATAATTAGAGAATTGCATAATACTCTTACAAGGGGACATAATGGCATAGCCCGTACCATAGCTAGAATTCAGTCTCAGTTTGAGTGCACTCATATGAGAAAAGATATTATTCATTATGTGCAGATCTACCCAGTATGCCAACATACTAAATAGAAGCTGCAAGTCCTACTGGCCCATTACAGCCTCTTACCATACCCACCATGATTTGGAATGACCTTTTTATGGACTTTGTTGTTAGCCACACTTCTTCATATAGATTTACTGCCATTATGGTTGTTGTAGATTGTCTATCCAAGTATGCTCACTTTGCTTCCCTTCCAACTGGTTCACAGCTACTAAGGTAGTCAAGACATTTCTCCACTGTGTTTGCAAGTTACATGGTATCCCTTATACCATTGTATCATATCGTGATCTCATCTTTGTTAGCAAGTTCTGGAAAGAATTATTCCGTCTTAGTGGCACGAAATTTTTTCATAGTAGTGCTTATCATCTGCAAATCGACGGTTAAACAGAGGTCACTAATTAAAGCTTGGAGTAGTACCTCTGTAGTTTCACATTTGATCACCCAAGTCAATGGCACAAGTTCTTAGTGTGGGCAGAGTATTCTTATAATACTGCTTACCATTCTGCAATTCAGACTAGCCCATTTCAAGTGGTGTATGGTAGACCACCTCCGAATCTACTGCTTTATTCAAAACCTATCATAGAGGTTGAAGCCTTAGAAATTACCTTAACAACCAGAGATTAATTACTGCGCAAACTGGGAGTAAAATTACAATAACCCTATAACCGGATGAAAGCCTATGCAGACAAACACCACAGAGACTGATAATTTCAGATTAGGAACCAACTTCTTGTCAAATTACAACCATACCGCCAAACCACTTTATCCCAGCAACCATACATAAGCTAAGTAAGAGATTTTATGATCCATTTACTGTGACAACAAAAGTGGGTTTGTAGCCTATAAAGTTTTGTTGCCAGAGCATGTTAAGATCCATCCTATGTTCCATGTTTTGGTTCTTAAACTATTCAAGTAGGATTCGACCATTCATTTAGCTTAATTAACATCCACAGTTATTACAAATCATCAAGTTATTGAACCGTTAGTTATTCTTCGAACTCGCAAAGTGCGAAAGGGCTCTGTTTTTCAAACTCAAGTACTAGTACAATGGCGAGGGTTATCACCTGAGGACGCCACTTGTGTATGCTTTAATGAGTTTGACCGCTCTATCCATCTTTCAACCTTGAGGATAAGGTTGTTGTCGAAGATGAGGGAAATGTTACAGAAAATGAGAGTGCCACGTCAACTAAAAGGAAGAAGAGAGTGTTAGCTTGGCTAGAAGACTACCAGCATTGACCATAATACTTATTAATTGTCCTATTAGCCGTTACTATTGTTAATTAGTTTACTATGTCGTTTTGGTTGCTTTAGTTATTTAGTCTTGTTCATCTTATAAGCTTATACTAAACTATTGGAAGGGATATAGGAAATATTTCAACTCAACTCTTCCCCTGTTTTGCTTTTAGAAGTGCACACCTCAAACTGTGTAAGTTTTCTAATAAATCTAGTACATGAAAAAAATGTTAATTTTTTATCTTCTTAATTAATTTAATGGCTCATTTTGGTATGTATATATATATATATAGCGTTAGGGTGGTCCTACTAAAATTCGAATAGAATTTAATTTAGATAGAGTATTATCTAGACCTAACTATGAATAGTATCTTTAGAAGACTCTCTAGTAGAGGTAATTATACCATACTTAGGAGGTCAAACAAAACGAAAAATGAAGAAGATATACCATAAACTAGTAGACAACAGATACTTTCTATACAAGAAACCGAGCAAAACTTATACCATACAATATAGAGAAATATACAAGAGATTTACCTTCCATTTCTTGGAAAATAGTGTTTATAAAACTGTAAAAACTACAAAATTCATAGGAAAACAATATGGTACCTTACACCTATTAGACTCTGAGCTAATAGATCAACACATTAGATATGGATATAACTTCCTTCATATAGGATCAATATAAGTTGCCATAAAACCCCTAAGAAGAATAAGAATTAATCAACCTATACTTCTTCTCTTACGAGATATAAGAGCCTTGAGTTTTGACGACTCGATAATGGCCTGTTTAGAGTCCAACATAGCTAATGGTCCAGTATATTTTAATTGTTTTCCAAACTATGAAATTAAGTTGAACAATAAATACATCAAAACGGCCTAGTACTCAACACCAACATAGTCCAAAAATTCAAAGAAGGATCTGAAGACATAGGAATCATCTACAGAATACAATACAAACTTTTGAAATGCCTATTAAAAGCAGGAGTCAAAAGAATTTTTAATAGGAATGAAACAATAATCATAAAAGTCAATTTAGACAAAACTAAGGTAATAACATATAAACCAATCAGACATGAAGAAATATTACCCAAACTTCCAGATGACTGAAAATTTGAAGACATTTCCTCCCCAAAAAGGGAAGAAACAACAGAAATTTCAAAAATAATAGAATATCAGAATGGTAAAGTTACTCTTAAAATAAGACAAACCTCATCTTTAAGAATAACTGAACCTAAGAATACATCTCAGACCTCAAGACACTCGGTTAGTTATGAGAATCACACATTACACTAAGCCATACAAGAAGTATTCAAAATGAAAATCTAGCACCTATAGGAAACCTTACTCCAAAGACAAATATATCAAAAAAGATATAGTTTGTTTTAAATGCAGGAAAGTAAGACACACCTCACGAACCTGCAAAATGAAAAAGAAAATCAATAACTTAGACATAGAAGACAAATATAAACAAAGTCTAATCAATGTAATGATAGACGAAAACTACCAAACTTCTAAAATAGATGAATTTGATAGGCAAAGTGAAGACCAAATTAATAACATTCAATAAGAAACAGATGTAGCACCTTCCAATTCAGAAGAAGAACCACAAATCTATTTTGGACCAGGAATATGCAGTTGTAACAATTGTATGAAATCACCTATAATAAATGTCATAACTAGGGACAAAGCCTAGTTATCGATAGACATCATAGAAAAAATAGAAGACCCAGACATTAAGAGAGACTACCTTATTCAACTTAAGGAAGTTCTAGAACAAGAAGAACAGAAACCAAAACCGCTAGAACTTTACAATCTTCAGCAGATCTTAACTATACTCAAACTTGAGGAAAAACCAGTAATTATACAAGACTTATAACAAGAACTTAAACAAATTAAAGATGAAGTTAGACAACTAAAGTTAAAAGACATGGCTTTAGAATTACAATTGTTTAACTTAACTAACAAAACACTAAATCCCCCGGAATCTAGTAAATTAAAACAAAAATAAATCCTTATAGAAAATGAACAAGACTTAGAAAAATCTGAACAAAATTATATAAACATTATTTCTAGGATACAAATATAAAAATAGTACTGCCCGATATGATTAGTTATCAATAACGAATATACCGTAGAAACTATCGCCCTGTTTAACTTAAAAGTATATATGAATTGTATACAAGAAGGATTAATTCTTACACAATACTATGAAAAGACAAAAGAATCCTTGAGTAGTGCAAATGGAACGCAACTACACATAAACTACCAACTTACTAAAGCCCATATTTGCAATAACAAAACATGTTTCAAAACAACATTCGTTTTAGTAAAAGATATAAACGAACCGATAATCTTAAGAACACCCTTCCTAATTGCCATATATCCCTTCCAAGTAACCATTGAAGGAATCACTACAACAGCCCTAAGAAAAAACATAACCTTCGAATTCATTCGAAAACCTTACCTAAAAGATCTAAATCTTTTACAAAACACAGCCATTTTTGAAATTAATTTGATAAAAAAAAAACAAACAAACCATATGAAATCTCTTACCCGAGAAATACATCACAAACGAATAGAAGACCAGCTTAACAAACCTCAAATACAAGAAAAAATACAACAATTGCAAACCAAGTTTGAAAAAAATATTTGT
>JASKGM010093294.1:0-13114 GCA_034509205.1 Ceratonia siliqua
ACTTTCTCTCTCTCTCTCTCCATCTTCATATTAGAGAAGAGATAGTTATCAATCCATATTTGCAAATAACAAATGTACTATATTTCTATATAAAACAAGGGAAGAACTACCGTGTGGGCGGTAGGGTATTTTTTATATTTTTTTTATATTTTTTTTGATTTTTTGATTTTTTTTTATTTTTTAAAATTAATAAATTAAGTTTTATATTATAAATTTTTTAAAAAAATTTTTAAAAAAATTTTTATATTTTTTATAAAATTTTTTAAGTTACAAATAAATAATAAAAAAATTATGGATGAATAATAATAAAAATATAAAAAATATTAAAAAATATTTTAAAAAATTCTAAAAAATATATATAAGATAAAAAATACTCAATTATTTTTAAAAAGTAAAAAAATTTAAAAAAAAAACATAATAAGAGTGATAACTTAAAAAAATTCATAAAAAAATTTAAACCCCTACTGGAAATGAAGTTACTGTGTTGACCTGTGGAAGATTAAATTGATTCTGAGAAAAGAGAACGTAGCACCATAGAATTTTCTATTCATCAAGAAAACCCCAATGCCCTATAAAAGAAAGAGGCATCAGTCTATCTGTGTTATTGTACCGATGAAGCAAAGCCCGGAATTTAATGGGATAAGCCAAAAGGAGGGTGATATGAGCATGACAGTAGCACCATCATGGTCATGGGAATCTCAGGCAATCATTTTCTTAAGTGCTCTGAAACTGAAGTTCACTGTGTATAGATGGTAGCGTGTAAGAAAACCCCAGAAATATGAGCGTGACAACCCATGTACTTCTGCAAAATTTTCACCAACTTCGGCAATTTTCTTTAGTTACATATCTTGGGAGGGAATACTAAAAGGGGAGATCGAAGGTAGAAATCCAATCTACAGACTATTGGTATATTATTATTTTTATTCGTATTTTATACATTAAAGGATATATATTTATTTGATATAATGATATTTAAAAGTATTGTATTATTCAAAATATGAGAAGACATTTTAAGTAATATTTCATATGACCTAAATAATTATGGGAATTACATGTTTTGTGTTTTTAGTTTTACTAATTTTATAAAACATTAACTATATCTTTACTTTGATAATTTTAATTTATCATATTAAATATTATAATATTTGATAATTTAATATCTTATTCTATGGTCTCCAGTATATTCAAGAATGTAAGGTGTGCTTGTATAAATGAGTAATCTTCCCCACATAAATAGTAACTCTCACTGTCTCAAAAATATTAATGTGAGGGGATAATTTCAACGCAGATGGAATTCACCTGAAATACTCTCTTCACATAAATACTTATGTCAGACACAGTAAATTACTATTTATAAAAGCATTTGTCGTACACGGTATATCAAGTTTACTTTAATCTTAAAAAAAGGATAATCTCACATATCAATCTTCTCACAAAATTCACAGAGTGTAGGCGTGAAACTTTTAGCCTTAAGAAGAAATGATAGAGAGAAAATCTTTTGGCTGATAGTAGAGGTTCGTAAGAAAATAAGTTTGTGTGACTAAAATTTCTCTTAATCTTCAAAATTAAAACTGGTAGCATGTGGACTGATTAAAACTTTTGCATTTTGCATGTATAGAATGGGGCAGTGATGGGGGTTAGAACTGCTCATGGCTGACTCATTTCTGATCTGACAGAGCTGCACAAGATATAGAGCACCATACTTTGCATAGGAATTTGTATTGGCATGAAGGTCACAAAGTTACCTCAAACGTATTCTGTCAACCTGCACAGCAGAGTTGGTTTTCGTTAGGTAGCCGAAGCAATCAGAGATGCAGACTTCTGGCAACAGAAAATAATGCAACTAAACAGTAACGATGACAAGAACTTTTGAGTATCCATTTTTTGCTGATAGTTTTTTAATAGAATTAGTTTATTTCTGATAAAAAAAACGAAACTAATTAAAAAATAAATGTTTTTCATTGATTTAATCTATATATCTAGGTATACTGAATTTAATTTATCTAAGAACTTATCCAACTAATATTCTACCTATATCTCAAGTGGCATTTTATGAGCAAAGCTCAGCAATACATAATCAGGGTATTTAGTTCAACAATGGATTTATTGAAAGCTTCATTTCTTCAAGTGTTAATGTAGACTAAATTTGATAGCTTACATTGAGTGTAAAGTGTTATCACCCTGTAAATGCATGTTAAAAGAACGTGCATTTGATCCAATTCGCCAACATGAGTTCAGTAACAGAGATAGAGAGAAAGGTAAAATTAAGGTAAGGGGAAAGACTACAGTGGGCCCGGGGGACTTTTGATAATTTTTTAATGTTTTTTTTTATTTTTTTCTTTTTAAAATTAATTAAATTTTATATCATATTTTTTTAAAATTTTTTTAAAATATTCTTTAAATTTTTTTAACTTATAAATAAATAGTAAAAAAAGTTAAGTATGAATAGTAAAAAAATATAATTTTTTTCTAAATATTTTAAAAAAATTTTAAAAATATATATGATTTAAAAAATAATTAACTACTTTAAGAAAAAATTAAAGAAAAAAAAAGAGCGTGACTGTAACTTAGCCACCCCTAAGGTAAGACCCCTAACTAGAGTGAGCTGTCCAAAGGACATCTTATATACTTCTTTTGACATGCCAACTAAATACACAAATCACTCACAAACCACTGAGAAACCCCCTAAAAAGGATAACTTGCTTTCTCTTTCGTAAGAGACTAGAGAGACAAGCAAGTTACCCTTTGTCGAGGGGCATGTGTATTAAACTTCAACATTACTCTTTCAACCTGGGGACCCATTAGGAATAAACATTACCACTTTTTTTTTTTTTACCATTTGTGTCATATTGTGGTGTGATGTGAAATTTTCAAAAATGTATTATACAAAGCCGTAATCTAAACATATTCCAGAAATCAATTTTTGATACATATGTCCCAACGGTAAATCATCAAGAAAAATTTGACTAGTTTACAATACCGTTCCAATATTATGGGATACCCCAAAGGGACGACTAGTTTACAAAAGAAGTATAGAACCATGTGACATATACATCGAGAAACAACTCACATACTTCCTCTTGTCAAAGCATTTGAAAGGGAAACGGATAACTGCCACCTCCAGAGTTAGATTACTGGCCCCAAGAGAAACCTATTCTTTGTGAATGAACATCTTTCTGAATTCATCATTGGATTTTGGCTTTTCATCCCCCTCTTCAGTTTTTGGCTTATTTGCAGTCCAACCAAGTGGAAGTGGTCTGACGTTTCTTGGCACCGCAAAAGTATTCTTCCCCTTAAGCTGGATGTTGTCACTCCCATGCTTTCTAGTATCAGACTTAGCCTCCCTTACATCTCCCTTGGAGATATCATCAGGTTCTTTGGATACAGAACCTGCTTGACCAGATCTATCAGTGGCATGTGCTGCAAAATTGATTACAGATGAGAGAGAAAAGAAAGATTATATCTCAAGAACATAAACAGAAATATAGTCAACAGTTAAATAAGAGGGCAGACATATAGTCCATGGTTAATAAGAGGGCAGACATTCGGACAGTAATTTAATAAATCAGACAAGTAAAGGAAGCATTTGTGAGAATTGTCCGTGGAGGATGCAAGGGCTGCAATAACTGAAGAATATAGAATGATAAGCTTGATGATGTGGATGTTATGCATCAAGACTCGACTCAAACTGATTACAAGCCCGGATCATACATTTCAAATTTTAAAACTACTTCACATTTTCTCTGACATACTCAAATTTGATCACAATTGACCTAACTGTTATGGTTAATCGGAATCAATTAACAGCAACTGACTATATGTATCTATATTACAGTCAAAGACAGTGTTATGCCTGTATCTTGTATCAGATGCATGTACATTGTGTGTAACAGTCCAAGATTAAATCAGGTCAGGTCAGGTCCACTTTACTTACATTTTTCTTCCAAGTTTCTCGAACCAGAAGATTCCTTTCTGCCTCTCTTTGGATCAGACCGAGTAATACTTAGCTTCTTCCCAAGTAACCTTTGCTTGTTCTTAGCTACAGCTGCTGCAAGATGCTCTTCGTCCGAAAAATCCACATATGCCAGTCCCTTCATCAATATGAAAACATTAAACATTTATGCTAAAAGGCATAGACACAGTGAAGGGATGTAAAGTATTCACGCCATAATATAACAAGATCTGCTCCCTTGGTTACATAAACCATTAATATGGGGCACAATATATGTTCAATTTTACCACGTATGGCAAATGTGAACTGGTTTATTGACTAAAAAATAAGGTTTTTACATCAAACATAAGACTTTAAGTTTTTAGTCAATAAACCAGTTCACATTTGTGTCAACATTCAAGAACCATTTCATCCCAAAAGTTTCTGTTAGACGAAGACCCAAGAATGACTCTGAAATAAAACTAACAATTTGTAACAAATTAAGGCACCAAAACAAAAGAATAAGTCAACAATACCCTTGATTTTCCAGTGAACTTGTCATGTAGAATACGAATCGCAACAACTCCACCAACATCACTGAAGAAATTACGAATATGTTCATAGTTTGCCTGCATAGCACAACTTGTCAGTCTGTAAAACACACACACAGGAGGGAGGGCGAGGGGCTATTATTTACCGTGGGGTTAAGGCTTGATATAAAGACAGTGCACTGGTCAGAGAAGGCCTTGCTTTTTCCTGAGGTAGACTGTTCTTTGGTTACATCATCAGATTTGTTAATCTTCTCATTGACCTCTTCCTTGTTTGTCAGCTGCGAAAGGTTCTGCACTTGACCTTTATTCTCCTCAGGAACTTTCTTAGGGTTTCTACCAGTATCCTTTCGTCGCTTTGCTGGAGACTGTTCATCAGTTATGTTTGACTCTGGCTTTCTCTTGTCACGGCCATTTCTCTTCATATGATTTTCTTTCTCCTCTGTTGACTTGGACTCTTGCTGTATCCTATATAACTGTAGCTCTTCCAGACGAGGGCTGACCTAGCAAAATGCAATCCCCACCAAAAAAATCCTAACAATTAATAGCTGTTCTTCCCATCCAACTACAAAAAATTACATACCGACCATTACATTTAAAACTGCACTGGATGGCAACAGACAAGGATGGGATCAGACTAGAGTTACATTTTTTTTTTCTTTTTCTAGATTACCAGTTACATTAAACATTTCAAATTAAGAAAACTAATGAGCCCCCAAGAAGACAGTGTTACTGATAAGGATACCATTCTGCCAACTAATTCACATGGAAAATCCTTATACTCCCAGCTAACTCAATTTTTAATTATTTTGTAGGTAAATTATATATATACTTTTGCTCAAACAATGATAACACTTCTAATTAGAAAGCAATTAAGATTCTATGCATAATATCCCCTGTCATATTTTATATGTCCAGACTTATTTTGTTGATAAAACTAATCACATGCAGAGGATGACAACATGATATCTTAACTGAAACATAACCTCCAAACAATCATTTAATAATTAAAGAAATTTCAAACAAACCAAGAGAGTGCTAGATTTGTTCAATAACAGTGAAACTGAAGCCAAAGAGGAAGGAATGTACCTTTTGTAAGGCATGATCATAATCTTCCAAGGTGCTGAACTCCCTCTCAAAGCGTAACCATGAATGGCATATGTCCTGAATGATTCTGTTTTTTAGGAAGGGAAGGTATCATCTAATCCAAACAGTATTACATAGCGAGTAAAATAACCCCTATATAATGCCTACATAGAATATAATAATGAGAAGCACAATCCTTTGATCATTAAAAAAAAAACCTTAAGGACTGCAGCTATCTTAACCAAGTTTCACATGCTTTAGCACTGGAAATTGATGAAAGGAAATTACTGTGATTTTCAGAAGATTTAGATCAGGATCAACTAGGTCTTGTTGTTTTCCTCATGTTATCAGGCTTCATCTGTGACTTTCAGTTAGCCTTTATATAGTGGCAGTTCCAAATCAAAGTAGAATTGGATAAGATCGACAGAAGTCTATTGTAAGGATAAATGTTTTTTTTAAACTGCTAAATAATATGTTCCTCAAACGTTTGGCTACTAACAAGCTCCATGAATTATCTGATGCAACCAAGTAGCCCTTCCCAGGTAAACTTTTTGGTGAGGTCAATGACCACTAACCTCTATAAATATACCTTGGAAACAGCTAAACATACTAATTAAAACTCAAAAGCGTCAACATTTGTTAGAAAAAAAGAGAACTTGTTATACCTCTGAACCAGTCCCAGAAAACCTTTTACTATAGCATCTCTTATATATGGACCTAGCTTCATTTATGTGACCATATTCAATTTCCATTGCTATATAACCTTTCCATGCCTCCAACATTGAACCACTGCAAAAAAAGAGGGGGAAAAAATAGAAGCACAACATAGTCATAAAGTTGTTACAAAAAACAATGATGAATATAACATAATTAAGGCAAATGGTTTAAATGAATATTATCAAACCACATCTTAAGAAAACTCTCCCAAACTCCACGAGCTGCAGTTGTATCTTTTCCAAGTTTCATCTCTAAATGGGCCCAATAAGCATGTAAATGCAACAAACCCTCTGTATTCTTCAACTGCGGTGAAAGGTAATCTGAGGCATGCTGGAAGAGATATATAGTTAGGGTACAGGCTTATGTAAAAATATTATTCCTTTACCATAAAATAATCAACAACAAATTTTAGCCAATTCATAACAGTACACGAGTTTATTAGTTAGGGCAAAACCCTATTTTCACTTCCTTGAGGAATGCAACTATAACAAGAGCAATAGCTTCAAAACAAAATATAATTATGAATGAATACCATCCAAGGAATGATGCAAATATATTATTAAAATGATTGGTGAAAAAAATGCTCTTAAGTACTTGCATCAAATTACTCTTCGCTACATTTAATTTTAGTGGGCGATGGCTTTGGAGAGTCTGAGTCGAAGACTAAAGGAAGAATGTCAGTATAATAACAGAGCATTCAAATCTTGATTACTCATGTTTGAGTCTTCTAAGACTCTACTTTCCATGTAAGTTATGTTCATTCAGGTGGTAAAGGAGATGCTTTCCAGAAAGAACAGAAAATTACTTATAAAATACAATTCTAGAAGGCTCAGGTTTTAAACCACAAACAGAAGAGCTTGCTTTCAGTCTTAGTAATTTGTTCTCCAAAATCATCGCATTGGTTCAAAAATGCCCGCAGCATTTACCTTTAGAGACCTCTACCTTGTGGCATCAATTGATAAAAAATATGGTTTATACCAGAATGGGTGGACACCAAGCTGGTGACCATTGCAACTAACTTGAGTCCTTAGAAATTCATTTCTCTTTTACACCTCCTCAAAGCCCGTATTTTAAACAATCTGCGTCAAGTACCAATTGATCTTTTTTACCTTACAAGTCCACTTAGCTTTATTCAAGTAATTTTAGAGCAGAGACCAAGTTCGGGTAAAAATACAGGATCAGATCATGTACATGATATGAATTATGGGTCTGAAAATAATAACAAACCTGGAAGGTCTCCCTTATTATTTTATATTCCAACAGATCCTCTTGACCAGTGGATGCCATTCTCCGCCTTAAGCCATCTACTCGAGTGAGAAATAAATCAAGATACTGAAACAAGAAAGTATATTAAACAGTTTTTATATTCGCATCAAGAGAAATTAGAAAATTTAAGGGGAAAAGGTGACAAGACCATGACAACAGTAGAAGGAATATAGAGAATGATGCAGACTGAAATTAAACTAAAATTGAATTTTGTTATTACCTCATCAAGGGTTGAAAATGTACATTGTAGGGATTTCTCAAAGACCTGAAATTGATGGCACATTCGCCTTAATAACTAAATAGAAAAAACTTTACCTTCACTAAAAGCATTATCCACTTCAGAGTAAAGTAATTTCAAGTCAATTTATAGTGAAGATTATAACCCAAAATTCTCTCTTTTTCTAACAATAAAAATAGACATCTAAGATCATAGTTATAAGGAAGGAAAATGCAGAGTGAATAGGCCAAAGGCATACAGCATGAATGTTGAAAGAAGGAAACTTTGCCACAATGAAAGAAGAAATAAGTAAGAGAAAACTTGATTACTATGGCATATTATTTGTTTATATACAATAGGGTATGAGTACTGTGCTAGAATAGGATCACATTAGATATACACCCAGAATTTTCCTGTCCTTAAACTAAAAGTGACACACTTTACTTATTAACCAACCATCATAGAATTTTCTCCCAATATATATTGAATTTTGAAATATTTAATTTCCACTCCAAAAGGAAAATTAATGCTCTAAATGTGAGCAGTGTCCAAAACTTACTGCAGCTATGTCTTTCTCAGGAGCATGACCACGCTCCAAGGAAAGCAGGTACCGAACCCAAAGTTCTCCAACCCAAGGACAGTTCTTAGTGGCTCTGGAATAAACATTGGTTACAATATTACCAACCTGGATAAAGGGGAAATAAGGGAAAAAACATCCATATTAAAAGCTGGGACTGCAGTATGGCCTCGTAAAAAAGATAAGAACAAATAAAGAGGTAAAACCTTTAAAGTTTTGTCCATGTAACGAGTGTAATCAAGCCAGATATCAGATGATATAGGAAAGTCTGTAATAGCTCGCTCATATACAACTTGAACTCTAGCTGGTGTTCCAGAAGACTGTTCAAATTTCACATAGTTCTGCAATACAATAAACCTTCTTTGAATTAAAAAAAATGCTAAAGAAAAATAAATTAACTTCCATTCTATACTACAGATAACATAGAAATTGGACTTTGAGACATACCATGTAGCATTGTAGTCTTTCTGAGTCAGAAATATCCTGGTTAGAAATTTGTTCTTCAAGATCAACACGAGCATTGTACATATCCAAAGCCTTCTGGTATGCTGAGGCAACATGGGGATAAATCCCAGCTAGGTCACTAGATTCAACATCAAGGAGATTACCTTGTTCCACCTCCCAAGCCTTATAGGCCATAAATGTTGAACCCATACCAGCAAGGGGAACAGACAATTGACGATGGAATAAATTTCGAATTCTTTGTACCTGTTTTTCTTTTGCCTGCAATGTAAGAAGTTCTTTTATATGTAGTTATGATGCCATCTATCATGCCACAAAATGCTTGAACATGTTGCATTTAACCAGCTACAATATAATTTTTTCGTAAATGCCCAAAAATATTACCCAAACACCACAACGAACAAGGATCAAACATTTATAAATATATATATCCAATCCTAATAAGTAGTTCTACCTATACTTATCATCTTTAATAATTTTTTTCTTTAGTCTTTGAGGAACTACATCAGCTATACAATGAAAAAAATACGATTTTACAAAGTTTCTTTTTGGCTGCTGGGTTTTTTGTTCTTTAAATCTCAAGGAAATTGAACTTGAACAAAGAAAAATTATATGATGCTCATAATTTAATTTTACATTTTTCTTGGGCTATATTTGTGCATTCAAGGTACTTCCTCAGCAATAATACTATTTTGGTTGCAACTTGCAACCACATTTTTCTGTCGTTTATTGTATTTGTGCATTCAAGGTACTTCCTCACCACTGAATCCTAGATGTTTGCCTCCAGCAAGTTTCCTCCTTGAGGTTGGCTTTTTCAATCCCATTCCTTAAGTTATTTGTTCCTCCTCTCCCTCCAATCCAAAGATATGTCCCCTCCACTTCAAACTTGTCTAAAGAATCAATCTAAGGATATTCTCCTTTTTAGCCTAATTTTACAAGCAATTCTTTAATATCACATGAAAGTAATATTGCAAAGGGCATTTACATCAACTACCAAGTATTCAACATCCAACCTTCCTTAAGTAGATATGTCCAAAGGAAAATACTAAAATAAATGCACATGATGGGGATTACATAATACATCCTTTTCATTAGCCAGTAAAATTTGTAAACAGGCCAACAAAAATTGGCCAGTTGGATAGCACCATCAAGATAGACTGTATATTAATAGAGTTAAGGAAAAGGTTCTGACCTGTATGTCAGTCTCATCAATGGTAAGAAGTATAGCCTGCTCATATTCCCGATATGTTTCCCATATTTTACTGCCTTCCGCAATATGCAAACCAGCTGCAGTAAGAGCACACTCGAAGAGATCCCTTGCCTTGGAAATACCAGCATGTGAACATTGGCATACCAATGGATCAAACTCTTGGACAAAATTAATGTAATCACACCAGAGAGAGACAGACTGCAATACAGAATATTGTACCAATTGTGTCAAACTTTGAAGGAATTATTTGATCATAATCGTCAAAAACAACTCATGGGTCTCTTATCAATATCAATAACAAAACTCAACTATTATAGTAAAGTGTTATACAAGGAGACTTTCTGCTTTATTTTTTATATATTCTAAATAACTTAAGATGTCAGTTCCAGCTGTTACACTTCATTTAATTAAGAAACTGAAATTTCTTCATGTCAAAGTGAGAAAGTTTACTTCTTTCACAGCTTAGAACAAGGATCAGAACCTACACAAACAAAACTAGGTACGGAATTAAAAAATGAACATAGACAAGAAGGCACTTAAGATATAAACTGTTTGCATATATTGGAGAGCCAATGTATAGAACATTTTAGATCCATTATGCCACAAAAAGAGAAAAAACACAAGCCAAATCCTCATACAGAAATTAAATTAAGCATATATAAAAATATATAACCAACCAGATAATCGGACACCCCACGCTCATAAAGCTTCAGAATTGTAGAGAAAGCCTCAGGTCTGCATGGTAAAAGAAAAGAGTAACAAGAAATTAGCTCAAGAACTAATTATTTGATTAGCGTCAAGACTCTACAACCCAATGTAAGAAAATCCACCCCTCCCCCCCCCCCCCTCCCCCCAACAACAAAAAACTCTGCCTAGCCAACCAAGTAACCAACAAAGAAAGCCGAGATCAGGGAGTAAAGAAACATACCCAGTATTGAGAGAAGCCTCGTCTTTGGTCCATTCCTGCCACATTGCAGGGCTCAATGGAAACAGTTCACTCATAGCTTCCCTCGCTCTTCTCAGCTTTTCAATGTCGCCCATTCTCCTCAGAAGCTTTATATACTGAAAAGCATCATCACCAACCCAAGGTAACAAACATGAACTATAAATGCTTTAAAACAAACTCAGATTTGTTTTTGGAAAAAAAAAAATATATGTAAAAACAATACAAAAATCAGTGATTAAAAACTCAAATCAAATCAGAGAGAGGGTAAGAGAGTATAATCAAATTTTGTAACTTTCAATCGAACCAAGCCAGCAACACACAGCAGAAAACAAGATATCATGTAGAGAAGGCATCTCTAACTTACAAATTACAATTAACCTCTCTCGCTTACAGGTTTTACACAGTCACATACAAGATTAAAATACCATTATCTTCTCAATACTCAAAGCAACTGTAACAAAAGTTTGAATTGCATGCATAATATTCTATTCTTTGCTAGGGATGAATTTATTGCTCCTATATTGGCAAAACACAACAACAAACAGTTTCGAAGCAGCAATGATCCTAAAATGCCAGAACGGGAAAGAAAAGGAAAACAAAAATAAAAGCAAAATGTATCCCAGCTTTGGTTTTCCCTTTGTATTATCATATGTAACTTGTTTCCTCATCAGCCAAATGGAACCTATCATATGTATGAAGAGAAGAGTTTACTTGCACATAAGCATCGTAGTTGGAGGGGTTAGCAGCGAGCTCAGTCTCGAAGGCTTGAAGTTGGAGGTTCTGCTGAGCTTCGTCACCGGAATCGGACTGAGAATCAGAACCGTCAGAATAAGGATCGGAAGCATCAGGGTTTCCAGCTACATCACGCATGGGTTCGTCTTCACTATTCATATTCTCTTCCTCTTCCGGCGCAGCAGCAGCAGACACTGGTGCTTCAGAAGACTCTGGTGCTAGGGTTAGGGTTTCGTCCATGGTAATGAGAAAGAGTGGCCTCTGCTACGGGTTTTGGCGCGTGAGTGAGCAGTGTTTGAGAAGTGCAGCTTATCGGCGAAGTGTTAGAACAAAGAAGATGGAATGGAAGGGCAATTGGGAAACTGAGCGTTGGTCCCGTTGGGAAATAACCGGAATGCTCCAATTGGATACGGGTTTACGGAGTTCGGTCGGCTCGTTCCATATATTAGGGGTTGTTGCTACTGGGCTTGGGCTTCTGTGCATCGATTTAGGGGACAATTGAAAAAAAAAAAAAGATTGAGAATTTTAATTTTGTTAATTCTCCCCTAAAGATTTGGGACTCCTATTAACATGTTTGGTTAAGTGAAATATTTTCAGGAATATAATTACAATGTTTAAAAATACCTTTAATTGAAATAAAAGAAAGAATCAAGAAACCCACATATCTGCAGTAAAGAAGAGGAAAATACCTAGTGCACCGAAGGCAACAAAAGGAGGGGCGATGGTAGAGATCCGGAGACAAAGGAATCGCGATGGTGGTAGGGGAAAACTCTGAGTGGATTAGGAGGATGAGGAAGAGGAAGTGGGATATAAAGAAATTGAAGTAATTGGATAATTTCAAAAGTGAAAACTTTTCGGATCCGGATCTCATGCAATTGGGATCCAACTGCATGGGATTCAATTAAATTTTGGCCGTCTAAATTGATTTGGACAGTCAAGATTCATCAAGATATTTTTTTTAATTTTTTTTAATGACACGCATATTAAAACAAAAAATTTTAAAAAAATTTTGAACAAATCCTGGCCGTCCAGTTAATACTGGACGACCAAGATTTTTCAATTGGAAACAGACCTGACTGCACGGGACTCAAATTGAAACTTTTTTTCTATTTCAATGAGAAAAATTCTTTCCCACCCTCACACATGGAAATAAATTTTCAAACTTTCATTTACAAATTTTCATTCATGAGGATCCCTTTTGCTTGGGAAGATTTTTTATCTCTTGTATCAAATATGAAAAACTTGTATCCCCATCCCCACTTTCTTAGGAATCAAAACCTTCCTATATCAAACACCCCAAAAAACTTGTTCTAAGAGAAAATCCTCCAAACACAAAGTGATGGGAGTAGAGGTGGCAAAATGGGCCCAACCCGATGGGCTGGCCCGATCTAACCCGAAAAATAATAGGGCTGGGCTAGCAAA
>JASKGM010093305.1:2459-13114 GCA_034509205.1 Ceratonia siliqua
TTTCAATCCTGCTTATTCATTTACTTTGGACGATTAAGATATTTTTCTCTCTGCTATCCCAAAGTCCCATCCTGGTCATTGGACGACCAAAATGGTACTAAAAGTATATTAGCACCAACATGATCGGAGCTGAATATGAATCCCTCGCTTATATATTATTTGTGGGCTCATGTGTTTTGTGTCTCTCTCTCATAACATAACACATATTTTCTCTTAACATGATAGAATTTGATCCCATGTCATCAATGTAATATTCAATAAATACAAGTCATGTATATATTTTAAATGAAGTGGAATGAGACATACCTGAATCCCACAATATATTGATGCTTTTACATTTAAAATGCAAACATGAATTAAATTTATTAGATATTACACAAATAACATTATACAATGTAGGTCTATAAATTTCTCTCTATTAAAAAAATAAAATTTCATATAATATCATTTTAAATAAGATATTTCTTTAAATTTATCAAAATATTCAATAAGTTAAAATCATAAATTACATTGTAATTATTATTTTGTGTTTGAATATGATAATATTTTTTAATAAAAAATTTTTTCTTTTCCTTGTGAAATTCATTGGAACAATTGACAATAATCATATACGTAACTAATGTACTTCTTTGTCTACAATATGAACTCTTGGTAGGATTTTAAAATCTAAAATTTTAAAGAATATTTAAAAATAATTAGTTTAATGGTTTGTGGTGTTAATATTTTTTAAATATGTTATTTATCAAAAAAGGCTTACGAACAGAAAAGAAAGATGAACAGAGTGTTATACGTTGTGGATTGTACTTTAATAGTGCTTTTTTTTTTTCATAAAGATATGGGGCGAAAAAGCCCAACGAGACTCCCTTTCGTCTTTATTTTGTCTGTTTTCTTTATTTCACTTTTTTAAAGTTCCTTTTTTATATCTCCTTTTCTTCGCGAGAGAAAAGTTTTTCTGTTGAAAAACTTCTTTCCTTTTATGAAAGAGCTTCATTTCTTTTGGTATGCATTCGATAAATTACACTCTACTACATCATAGCTTCACCGTGAGCTATATTCAGACAGCAGAAATTTTCTTAGAGCTTAAGCCCTAAAAGTATCATTTTATCCATTCGTTCAATTTTTTCCTGTTTTTGTTTTTGGGCGAGGGGGTCTTGGAGAATAGGCACATCAATTCTGAGGTTCTTCATAGCAAAATACATGAGTTTTTTTTCTTCCTTATTTTCTCCATTAATGCACACTATAGGTTCCATCAACACTCTTTTCCCCAGTCAACTAAGGCAAGATTTTATATGAGATTCTTATAGCAATGGAAGTAAGAATTAATATACACTATGAATTGTTTGCAATGGAAGAAAGAATTGATTATACCATGTATAGGGGAAAAAAAAGTGGCTTGCATGCTGGAGCAGACTCGGCATTTTAAACTTTCTGCACATTAAAAAACAGCTAGGAGATGAATATGTATGATTCTCATGAAGAATTAAATGATATATATATCTCATAATTCTAAACCTAAAAAAATAAAAGAAGCACTCAGAATCTACAGCAAAGAATGCCCTGCTTCCAACCCCGGTACTTCCGGGAATGCCTCCTGTCAGCTTTTGCCATTCTGACCGGGCTGCTATTCCATTCAGATTGCAGTCTGCAATCAGAATAAGTGAACCATTGTGTTAGTCAAGCTTGCTTACAAAAAAGGCTAATGAAGAGCCATTAACCCAACAAGTTCTGTGTTAATTTACATGGGAAAGGCGAAGGACCGGGTGCTAGTTGTGCTGCTATCTGATCTTAGAGAAATGCTACCAGAATAAGGTACAGGCCCTGAGTAACTTATATGACTTAATACCAGACCTACAGCTGAGAAACTTGACTCGCCTAAGCTGTTACAAACTTGATTTATAACAGCATGATCTTCAGGCTTCCCATCTGCAGGCTTAGATGTATTTTGAGTGTCATTACATCTACAGCCACCAACTTGATGGCATTCCTCTTTGCTACAAGCTACAGAAGCTGAAGGAACTAACTGAGAAGTGATGCTTCCATTCTGTAGCGTGCTATCACTGACAAGGATATCACTATTTGGTTCACCAACTGCTACTGCCAAAGCAGGAGTTGCCAGTACAGATTCCTCGATCCTATTTTCAGATTCTTCATACTTGGAGTGTGATTCAGGCTCACCAGAAACCTGCATATTAGTCATAAACATCACTTTCTGATATTTCTCTCTTCCCTCAAACACACAAATCCCAAAAGAAAGTATCTTCAAACTTGGGCTAATATTTTATAATTTCAATAATAAAAGCTCCAGAAGATCTAATTGTTGCAAGATAGATACGGAAAATAAGTGATGAACTTGGAACTACAATAAGTAGTAGTTATATAGCAAATATAGCAGATAACATATTTTCTCAGTATTTCAGAGCTTTAGCACAACTAGTGGGTCAATCGTGCAAAAAATTATTCTGGTTTCTACACAGTATCCAAACACCACGAGATGTTGTAACATATACAAATACTAGTTAATCAATCTTGCGAAAAGAGCATCAATTTTCAAACAAAAAATCTTTGCATAACAGTTGCTAAAATGTAAAGTACCTCTGCATTGTTAAGTTCAATTTCATAACCCTCATCAACAGAAGGCGAGGTTTGTTGTGTGTCTAACTCTTGCAACAATATCTTATCTCCAGGTAAAACCATTTCTTTGTAGGTATCATCAGCTAGTTTGTCAGTTGCATTCTTATTTCCCTGCATCAAATCCTCAGACTGATAATGTTTATCAGGAACCTTGTCAGATTCCTTCGTTGCTGGTAAATCTAGTACACCCAGAAAAGGCACATTGATCCCAATGTTTTCTTTCTTCAATTCTTTATTTTCATAAATATCAGAAGGCGAGAATTTAAAGATAGCCTTTTCATCAACACTGTTCTCAAACAAAATCTTGTCCTTGGTAGGGACTCCTTCATCGACACAGATATCCTTGATAAAATGGTAATTACTCTCTTTATAACAAACTATCAGTTCTGGTTCACTTTCTTTTACCCTTTTATCAATATAAGTATCTGCTGAATTCTCAAATGAATCTAATTCTTTGGGAGGATCAGAGGTTAGCACATTTGGGGACCTTTTAACTGATTCTATATCTTGGGGGGAATCAGGAAATGATGCATTAGGGAACTTTCTAAATGATTCTGTATTCTGGGAAGAATGAGAGACTGGCTCAACAAAGTTCCTGATCTTTGCTTCACCATCATTTTCCTCACTCCTCTTTAAATCAATGGAGACCCTGTTCTCATTTTCCTTCAGTTTCTGGTTTCTTGATTTGCATCCAGTGGAGTCTGGATTGTTGTCATTGAACTCAAAGGATTGAGATTCAGGCTCAAGGCCAACATTTGAATGGCAAAGACCCAGTTCACCATCTGCACATACATTTTCATATCAGTGAAAATCAAGATCATAACTTTGAACTTCTCAAAAACGTTACGCTGCTTAATATAGAAAAAACACAGTTGAAAACAAAAAGAATTTCAGTAAATCATAGGAAAAGAAAGAATCCCTGTCAAAAATAGAGTAAGGATTGAAAAAAATAAAAAAGAACATATCCATAACCTAGTTCAATTAGCCAAATTGAGCTTCTTGTTCCACATTCAATATATGGTTCAAGAAACAAACCACCCTTAAGGAGAGTTAAGAATTAAGGCCTAACTGATTAATGACGATAGATTTAGGATCACCGTGTCAGGGAATCACAATTTTGTTACTGACCAAAGGGTCAAGCAAATCCTCACTTGGCTAACCCTTATTGAATCAATGAACAGATACATATGGCTGCTGGAGATAGTAAAAGAACCAACTGGAGAAATCAGAATTAGACAGTTTGTTACCTAGTTTCATGGTTCTCAAGGATTTATTAAACACATAGGAAAGTTTTCCACGCTACTGCTGGTCGTATTTTCAAATCCAAATTATTCTGATAATACACAGTATTCTGCAGGACCCTGAATATCAGCAAACAAGAACAAGTAGGTTAGCAAGTAACTAATGATAACCGCATGTAATGAAAACATGAGCAATAGCAAACTAAGTGCTTACAGAAAGCTCAAAGCCAAGCATCAATAGTAAGATTCCACTTCAATGATACAAAAGATAACCATATTTGAAAAAAAAAGAGAGCAAAATCACTATTAATAAGAGATCTTAAATGATTTATTTGAATTTCAAAAGGTAACTATAATTGTTTCACTAATGCCTTGTTTCCCATATACTGAAGGAAACTTCTGCTATTGAACAGAATCCAATTATAAAGTAAAATAGAGAGCATAAACAAGGGCCACGAAGAGTTTACAACAAACTCTAAGAATACAATAAGGTTTAGATTAAAGCACTTAAATTAGTAAAATTGAGGACCGTCTTACTTAAGTTTCTGATATCACAGAACCCATACCAATCAGTTTTGTTAATTAAAGAATATCAGTTTCCTCTATGTCTATGGTAATAATACAAAAAGTACTAAAAGCAGGTACCAGCCGCCTTTTCTTTTTCATAAGTAAAAGATTTCGGCTAACTGAATAGAATCCAAGGGTAGTTCTGAATGTATAAAAAGACGAGAAGTTAAAACTTTCATAGTTTCCTAAAACTTTCATAGTTTCCTAAAACTTTCAACTACAACATTACAAACCCAAATTTCAAATCACAGGGTCTCCACTGTCCACAACATGACTCTCACAAAATCCCTATTGATATTTTTTCTGTTAGCTCTGATCAGATCATCTAACGCATCGGACTAAATAAAATACAAGCCGAGAAATCCGTAGTCCAGGTGGACTACAGCATGAAGGAAATCAGGAAACATAGACAAATGAGAGAGATCCATCTCAGATCCCAAAACCTTCATAGCCCAATAAAAAGATAAGAAAAAAAAAAATCAACTGGACGAAAGAGAATAGAATATGCTACATAAAATACCTTTTCAATCTGCTTAAAAACAATAAGTGCAGTTCTTATCTCTTCTCTCTCTGTCTCCCTTCCGAACAGACAATTTAAGAGCAAAGTCTAACTGCAGACATAGACAAAAGAGTCAGAAACAATGACAAGAAACAAGATGCAGCAACAAAAATAGTTTAAAAATGGTAAATCATTTGCCATGGGCAGATAGGGAAAGAGAAGAAGGGCAGCCTTAGGGGCAAAAGAAGCAGAGACATTCCATGGCAGAAAGTAAAGCAAAAACAGGGAAAAGGAATGACCAAAGCCCAAAGCTGGCAAAGAGAAAGAGCTTGCTTTTATGTGGAGAGTCGGTAATCCTATCAGTGTTTTAGAGAGGAAGGGAGATAAATAAATAAAGTAATAATAAGCGGCTACAGAGTACAGAGAAATCATGGGTGAGTTTGTAATTATAGCCCTAATAATGGTCAACTGTGGCTCTCTCTCCCAATTCCCATACCTTCTTCCTCAGCAATTAATGTGAACACTACACAGAGCAACCAACGGCTCCTTCCCTGGAAGACCCTTATTTAATAGGGTATGTTAGAGCATTCAATAATGGGGAATTACCCCTACCCCATCTGAATCATCTGATATCAAAATTTAATTTCTTACAAAAAATATGCCTCTTTGGCTCAACATTTTTTTCCATTTTGGCCCCCATCACCCCTTGTTTCTCTCCAGAGTCTTTATAACTTGACCCAACTTTGGATTCCGCCACCTTTTTCCCGCGAAAAAGTAATTTCACTATCTCTCTCTCTTTTTCTTTTTTCGCATTTTCCTACCAACCACTGAAAATTTCCCCGAGAAAATTCAAAAGGAAAGCAGAGATGGACAGTGGGAGAAATTAAAAAAAAAAAACGAACGGAATCAGACACTCAACACACGAACTCATTGACCGAATTGGATCCACCAAACCAACAAGACTACGGGGACATCCTTCATCTCTAAAGCTTGAGAAATAAGAACAAGGGGATGAATACGAAGCCTCTATCTGAATGTTTAAAACATTTTGCGCCTGACAGCAACGTGGGAGAATGTGAACGTTTCTAATACTTACAAAATCTTGTTTGTCCTGCGAGAGGTGAGAGAATTGTTAGCCTGTATCTGCGACCCACCACGGGATGCTGGGGCTGATACTAGCAGCATCACAATTCGTAAACTCGCAGTCGCATATAGCAACTGAGGTTGCAGATTTGCTGGCCGGCTGCCTCTACGTGTTTGTGTTTTCGTTATCTATTCTTTTTTGTTATATCTCTCACTTTTTTTTCTGTGATTTATTGAAAAAATTGTATTAAATCAATTAATTATATATATATATATATTAATAAATTTATTAAAACTCACTTTTTTATATGTCTATATCTCTATTTATATTCTTAATCTATTAATTTTTTTTTGTGAAAACAATTTACTTAAAAAATTATCTATACTTTTTGTTTAGGCCTTAGGGCCCCACATAACATTAGATTTTTCTTACAAATAATTTTTTAATACTAAATCAAATAATTAGGATGGTTATACTTCCACATGTTCGAATTGGAATTGCAATATATCCAATCCTTTAAACATGTTTCGATCATTTCTCATATAATTTATTAATTAATATAAATATAAATATTTGTTTAAAATTTAATGGTGAGAAAATATGATATAACTAAATAGAATAATAATATTCTCACCAATATTTTTTTTATAAATTTTTCATAAATAATCTTGTGTAAATAGTCAATCAACTCCCTTTTTCTCTACTAAATGTGGGCCACGCTGCTGATAACTCAATATGAAATTATTTGTAAAACATTTATTTATGAATAATATTATTTAACTAAATATAAATATTTTAATAACTAATTTTAAAATAATTTTTTAACTTTTTAAATATATATCAATAAAATAAAAGAATTTATTATCCACTCATGAGTATTTATAGTCACGTAAGCTTTTGATTTTTTTTTAATTTTTTAATTTTTGTTATAATTTGTATCTTAATTTTAAAAAATTCAAAAATAAATTTATAACATAAGTACTTAAAAATAAATTAGAAAACAAAATAAATAAATAATAAAAATTCTTTTATTTTTTATTTTAAAAAAAATTAATTCTTTTAAAATATTTTTTAAGAAAAATTAAAAATCAAAAGTAAATACTCTTTACATGAGGAGGATAATAACATAATAAAATATACTACTTAGAAGAAGTTAAGAATGCTTTGATTCTACTTGTTACTGGCTGTCCCCTTCAACAAGAATTGGAGGCAAAATGCTTTGCTCGAGCTGAGCCCAAAGAAACGACAAAAACATCAAAAAGGAGACAGGCCCACCCCATTACAATCTTTGCCTGCCTACTCCTGCCAAGGACAAACCCTCTTCTTTTCGCTCCACTATTTTCGGATCAAAATTAGGAAGTATTGGTATGGTCTTTTTTTCTTAATTTTAATTATTCATTCACTTTAAATAATTGAGAAATTTTTTTTATCATTTTAAAATTTTATATTAATTATCTAAAATAAAATATTAAGATAGTACTAAAATAACCGCATCCATTATTTTCATATTTAAATCTCTTACCCTTAAATTCCTTGTCGGCAGTCAACATTGTAGATATGGTCCACCCATTATTTAAATTCCTTTTCCTATTTAGTTTTAGGTTTTCATTTTTACATCACAAGTTCCTACGAAATAACTAACTATAAGGAATTAATTTAAGTAGTAATGTCACAGTTTGAATTTTAAAGGGCGTTGCAATTTTAGTTTCTATCTCTCATTTTTTTACTTTTTGTCTTACTTTTTATTTTTTAATATTAATTAATTATTTTTTATGTCATATTTTAAAAAAAAATTTTTAATTTTTTATATTTTTTTATACTATTTATTCATAATTTTTCTTATACTATTTATTTATAAGTAAAAAAATTTTAAAATAAAATTAAAAATATTTCAAAAAATACTTAATTAATGTTAAAAACATAAATAATAAATAAATAAATAATAAATAATGTATTTTACCACGACTGTTTATAGCAGTAAGATAGCCCTGTCCAATTTTAAATTTGTTATTTTCTTAAAATTAAACTTTAATTGTTAACTCGTACATCATTTTATTTTAATATACCAACAAAAAATCATTAAATAATAATAATGTAAGGTGCCTGAAGACAAAGCTAGTTGCAGAATCAGACAAGCAGTGACGAAACCGTTTGGCAGCGTTTTTGTTTTATTATTTTTTAAAATAATTTTTAAAAATAACTTTAAAAAATAGTTTTATAAAATAAAAAAATAAAAAATTTATTTAAATAAAAATATTTTTCATCAATTATTTTTTATATTTTTTAAAAAATAAATAATAAAAATAAATTAAAATATAAAAAAATTATTTTTATTTTTATTTTTTAATTATTATTTTTAAAAAATATTTTTAAAAATAACTAATAAAAACAGTTACTTAAATAAATTTTTTTATTTTCATAAAATAAAAAATAAAAAATAATTTTTATAAATAAAACCAAACAAGCTTATTTGTTGACATTTTTGTTGTGGGCAGAACCCCAATTTAAACAAAGCTCATGTTTTGAATTCAGCCATCTGACACGTTGACTTCAAAAGATTGTTGGAAAATTAAATGGGCTGTGGTCACCTTGCGGATGCTGCCACTTGAAGCTTGGCTTTGCCTAATATGATAAATTATATATTATTCTTTTAATTTGAGGATATGAAGAATCATAATCCGGTTTTCAAATACAAATGAATAACTATTGATGAGAAAATTATTAGTTTAAAATTTTAAAAAGTAAGAACAACTTGATAAGTACATCTATAAATGTGTAAAAATCACTTATACTTTATTTTCCAAGAGCTAAATTCTGGAGAAACCAATGGCCTTAGAGACTGATTTGACATTGTAATCACCTTTTTTGTTTACGAGTCTACCACATATACAGACTCTCAATTGGGCTTCTATGCTGCCCATGGTTTGACAGATGGCTTTTGACTTCGACAGATGGCCTATTATTTTTGTCAAAGCCATCGGATGGCCAGAAAGGTCATAGTTTATTCAGAGACTGTTCCGGCTTTCAACTGTACCGAGTGTGTGTGTGTGAAGAAATTTTATGCATTAACCACGAAACACTTTTCCATACAGACAACACCAAATGAATGATATAAATCATATTCTCCATCAAAATCATAAATATACCTTGATAATGACACAATCAAGTACTAGTTTGTTTTGTCATCGTTAGTGACAATTCAAGTTGGATTGTAAATATGCAACCTGCATCATACAAATATTCTTTTGCAAAGGGGAAAAGTATTCAAGTCCCAACAGCAGATTTCCATTCCTAGCAAGTACTAAGATATGTGTACAGTTTTCTACTCACTCTCCACCTTTCTCCTTATCCCAATTCTGGATCATTAACTGCACCTTCATTGATTTTTAATTTGGATAAAGATATCAAGCTCTTCACTTAAGGCACAAATATAGGTGGTCATGGCACTAATTACATTTTATTTCATTTCTTTGATCTCAAATATTGCCAAGGTAAGGGGCAATTATCTAAGTAAACAAGAACTTGGGAACATAACATAAATGACAGGCTTAGCCAGTAGTCTCTGAATTTATGTATAGATCAATTTATCTTCTATTTCACTAATCAATTATTACAATGATCTCAAGTGATTGCCAATCTGGTATACCACAATCCTCAGCCTGCTTCTGTCTGCACTCTGCAAAAACTGTTTGTAAACATATCATCCTTTAAAGTCAATAGAAGTCATTTGGCTTGCCATCTTTAATATTCTGCTCAGTGAGGAATCCAGTTATGGCATTCTTCTGCCAGCTCTTGAAACTCCTGCACGAAGTAGTAGTTTAGGGTAACCAATAAAACTTAAAAAATCCTAGAGCTAAGAACATCTTCTTGGAAAGTAACTTAGAGCTAAAACAAATCACTGCTTCCATTGGTTGAAAATCCTCTTACACATCATCCTTAAATTTAGTTCTCCACATTTGCTCTTACCGTGGCTTCTTCCTTCTTCATACAAAAACAGAAAAGCTAAACACCTGACAATAAACCTAGAAGACGATGAACTGTAAAAACTATACCACTTTCTAGCAAGACTTGAGCAAAATGTTATAACTACGAGGCCCCTTATGACTTCAGCCAAACCTCGAAGAATACACAAGGCTCCTTTTGGAAATACAATTTTTGTTTTCTAGTGCACAACCTCCTACTATACTCCTGAGTTTTGAATTTGGAGAAGTACACCCACAATTTTGCAGTTCATATTAACTTTGTATTAACAGATAACTTTGCAGTATCCAGTGGTAAAAATCTGTCAGCAGTTGATGAGCCAAAGGATATAGATAAGTATTAATTTGGAGCCATGGCAGTTATCCAATAACCCTTGGGAGGGCTGGGGTCAAGCTATGGCTTAATAACCTTGAGGAAGCACCTCCACATCACACATCCTAATATCCTTTGTGGGCAATAAGTCCTTCATTAATGCCCAGGCCGCTGCCTCACTTAGAGGGCCCCTCGGCCCCCTCCTACCCTTCTTCTTTACAACCTGTTCGTGATGGTCTGATGGAGCACCTCAAGAGAGAGCCGTGGGAGAGGGGGGAAAACACATACAGACACACACCAACAGTGGCTTAGCTGACAGAAGTCTCTACAACCACATCAA
>JASKGM010093316.1:0-13113 GCA_034509205.1 Ceratonia siliqua
GGGCGTCTCGTTGTGATATATATATATATATATATATATATATATATATATATATATATTATATTTTTATATATTTAATTTTTTATAATTAAATATTTTTTTACAACTAAAATCTCTAAAAATAAGTATTGGCCTACATTTGACTTTGTAAGCCCAAACCTATTTTCGGGCTGGTAGGCCAAGGCCTATTTTTGGCATCTCTCTTAACAGGCCTAAATAAGCCAATAGGTCAGGTCATGCTTATAAGATTTTATAAACATGTCAGGCCAAACCTATTTTCTGGCCTAATGTAGGCCAATGGACCAGGCTCAGGCTATGGTTTTGCCATGCATGCCTGACCTATTTTCACCCATACCCTTACACAATGACCGAGCTTTCTAGAGATGAGCATTCAAATAAAATAGTGCTACAGCCCTAATTTTGGGGTTGTAGCTTTATTTTTGGGATACTGATTTATTAGCTTTTGTATTTTTTGTCTCAATTTTTTTATTTTTTGACATTAATTAATTATTTGCTATGTCATATATATTTTTAAGAATTTTTTTAATTTTTTTAAAATTTTTTAACTTATGAATGAATAGTAAAAACTTTTATGAATGAATAGTATACGCAATACAAAAAATATTTTAAAATATTTTAAAAAATTCTTAAAAAAATATATGATATAAAAAATAATTAATTAATATTAAAAAGTAAAAAAAGATAAAAAATTAAAAATAAAAATAAATGAAATAAAGGGAGTGGCGGTAGGATAGCCACTCCCAATAAAATAAATGTACAAAAGTGGGTGGAAATGACCAATTTTTGCCGGGTTTTTTATCCAACTCATAATAGGGATACTTATGAGTTTTGTAATTTTTAAATTTTATTTATTTATTTTTAAATTTTTAAAATTTTTATTTTAAGAGATAAGTTAAAAAAATAAAAAAAATAAAAAAATAAAGATTTTTTTTACATCTTTTTTTGTTTACCTTTTTTTTTGAATTAATTTTGAATTATTTCATTATGAAGTTTTTTTAAATTTATTTTTACTTTTTTATTTTTTTTTCCAATTTTTTAAAAATTCCTTTAACTTATTTTTAAAATAAAAATTATAAAAAAATTAAAAATTAAAAATGAAAAATGAAAAAAATTAAAAATTAAAAATGAAAACCTACTTAGGAGTATCCATACTCCTAGCGTAAGATAGGAATCACCATTTCTGCCATATATTTTAGAAAAACAGTATGGAAAAGTTAAGTTGAAATAAAAATCTAGATATTTTTTACTAAAAGATCCAGATGGCCACGTATTTTCTCTTTGGAAGGGGTCTTACAAAATTCTCACATTTGTCAATTAGTCCAAGTAGTCTATATATATATATATATATATATATATATATATATATATATATATATAATTTATTGGATTAAATAAGAATGGTTTATTCTCACCCAAACATAATTGGGAAAATAATTAAAATTCCCTATGGACGATATTGTCCAAAGAATTACATGGGTAGTCCTTACATTTTTACCAATAGAAAAAGTAACCAACACCTGCTTTGTTACCTTGCAATCTTGCTCATTATTGATCCACGGCAAAGTGTATGATATAAGATGGTTTGTCATAGGTAGCCCCAATTTTCGTCATCAGTGAGGCCACATTAACATAGTTGCCCCTATCAATGATCACCCCACACACATTATTCATCGTGTACAATATATTCTCCCTATGCTTATCATCCATTCGAGTATGAATATTCAGCTTATGTCGTAAAACTAGCATCTCACCATCATCAGCATACTCTGAGAAGGTGTCAGTTGCCCCCTGGTCTTGGTCCTTCTTTTCAGATTCACTCTCTATCTCATTTAGGGATTCTTGAATCACCATTGCTTTCTTATTAGGACATTCAGATGCAATATGTCCATGTTCGAGGCATTTGAAACATTGCATATCTTTCCCTCTTCATGGTGTTATATTTTTGGTTGGATTGGACTCCACCACTCCTTCTTTGCCTTTAGATGCTGAATATATATTTTTAGAGGTAGAGGCTCCCTTCTCAGTCTTCTAGTTGTTCCACTTTGATCCAACCCATTATGTTGTAGAGGTTGGGTTTTTGTTATTACTAAAATGTCATCCCCATGGTTGTTTAGTTGTGCTTCTCTTTTGTTGCCACTCAACTTTCATTATAAGCTTAATGCCATCTTTCAGAAAAACATAAGGCATTAATTCAATATAATTGGCAATTTCAGGTTGTAATCCACCATGAAAACGAGCAATTGTTTGCTCTTGAGGTTCACGTAATTTACATCGTAGCATAAGAGCTTCAAATTCTTTAACATAATCCTTTACACTCATACCGCCTTGAACCAAGTTTTGCAACTGAATGTAAAGCTTTTGAATATAATACTCAGGCACAAATTGTTTACGCATTAATTTCTTCATTAAATGCCAACTACTAACATCCCCCTCACCATCTCTCCTATGTTGGTTCCTCAAGTTTTCCCACCATAAATTGGCATAATTAGTAAATTCAAAGGTGGCCAACTTACATTTCTTTGCTTTGGTGTAATCGGGGCACTCAAAGACCTTGTCTACATGCTGCACCCACTCTAGGTATTCCTTGGGGTATCTCTAACCCTTAAACAAAGGGATTTTCATCTTAATACCATTATAGTAGTCAGGCCGCTGTTGCCTTGGTGGGGTAATCGCTTCCGCTTGGTCATTGTCCTCCCCATCTTCATTTCCATATTTCTTTGTCTTCATCTTCTCTTCTAAGGTTACATGGCTGTTGTTGTTATTGTCGAGTTGGCCATTGTTGTGACTACAACGTAAGTTGCTAAATAGATTCTTGTAATTATGTCAGTGTAGCCAGCATATGCTCTTTCCCTTATTGGAGAGCTATAATTTGTGTCTACTCCCAAGTAAGCCATTTAGGTACATTACTGTGATTGTTCTGGATGCCTTGGTTTCTAGCTATGTCCAACTCGTCCTTCACGTATTTCACTCAAAGCTTTGAACAATAAGAACACAAACTTATATTATGCTGGAAAATGGCAGTGAATTCGAATCGTCAATAACTTTCCGTCGAAAAGTCAGAATTGCACAATTCCTAATCCAGGCTAAAAAAGACATTCTGAACTACGAAAATAACCTATTACAATCCAAAAAAACTCCCACAAAAAGTCCACGAAATGAGCCAAAAGAAGACGCACTCAACACTCTTAGAATCCACCAAGAGCTCTGATACCACTATGATGTGCGCAGCCAAGGATTGGAAAATAATGGCGGTTGGAACTAGAGATGGGTTAGATATAAAACAATGAGATAAAATAGAAGAAATAACTAATCGATTGAGTTGATAAGTTTTCACGCCACAAAACAATCAGAGTAGCTTGATTCGCCACACTCTGGTATAGGAGGATTGAGAGTGATAAGAATCAATTAGGGTTCACTAATGTAATCCAACTAGATAAGAACTTACACAAGTGACGGCTAGAATACCCATACATTCTATGTCAAAATAATGTTCAAAGCTAAAAAAGCCAAAAGGGAACAAGACTCCCTTTAATAGCTTAAACCTAACAAACCCTAGTTTGGTTTGTGGATTTGGGCTTAAGTAACTCTAATTACTTAACAAGCCCAAAAACATTTACTTAAACAAGTCCAACTCAAAAACAAATAACTTCTAACTCAATAAAAGCCCAAACAACAAAATAACCAGCACAATCCCAAATAACAATTAATCAACACAAGTAAATAAAGTGACCCAATAAACTTCCAAGCCTAACACATGTTGCTCTAGATCTACACAAGACTGCATAACAAGATCAGTGATGGGTTGAAGCTCCCTTGCATGTGCTCTAGTCATTGGCTCGATGGACTCACAAGTGTTACTTCCCTGCATGCCATGGTCTCCATCACATTGTTAAACTACTCGACCTATCACGGGCCGGCCATTAAACAAGGTTGTAAGTATGATGCCCATACTTACCTTAAGTGGCCTGTAGTCTAAAGGAATAGGGCCACAAACCACTCGTTTAATTAATTTACTTATTTAACTAAAATTGTTAAAAAAATTTAAAATATAGTATGATGTAAATATGTTATGTAAGAATATAGTTTATGTTTTTTTTATTGAATGATAATATATAAGTGTACAGTAAGTGTAAAATTTTATTTATGTACAATTAGTTTCACAAACATATAATTAAAATTAAAAATACTAAATAAATGGTATAACTTAATAAATATACTAAAATCAAGTGTTACTTTAAAATAATGTTTGTTAAGTAAAGATCCTAATTTTCTCGTAACCAAATATATTAAGAATTGATCAATTAAGTCTTTTATTTAATAAATTTTATACTTGAAATAAATCTTAAATTTTATAATATTCAATTGAATTTCATTGTTTAAATTACATTTTGTAGTGATAAAACTAAATTCAGTTATCAAACGTACAATAATATTATCTTCTAACTCGCATTAATGAATATTGATAGGATGAAAAAGTTTTTTGTCACCAAATCAATCATTCATAGTAAAATTCTATCAATTTTGGTGAGATTTGAAATTAATTATGAAATTCTCACATTTAAAAAAAAGAATTAAATTCAACTTTAAATATTATTTCAAAGAAGTCAACTTAAAAATTAAGAGTTCAAATCAATTCAATTCTTAAGTGTTCATTTTAAGTGATTGAAAATCGGTTTATAAAAAATTAAGCAAGGGACAAATGAAAGAAATTAATATTTCTATGTTGTTTTTGTTTATGATATATGTAATACTTGCATAAAATATTAATTTTTTTATATATCTTATTCTTAAATATCATATAAATAAAAATTTTAAGCATACAAAAAATAAAATAGTCACCTACTAAAAATACAAAAATATAAAAAAAAGGGAGACTAATTTTGGCCCGCTGGCCTAAATGGGGGGAAGAAGTCTACATGGATATTCCTCCAGGGTATACCGCTTCTCAGGATTCCAGAGTTGTTTGCAAACTCCAAAGAGCTTTATATGGGCTAAAGCAATCTCCCCACATGTGGTTTGGTCGCTTTAGCATGGCTATGAAAAGATATGGGTTTAAACAGAGTAACTCAGACCATACCCTTTTTCTGAAGCACAGAGATGGGAAAATCACAGCTCTCATAATTTATGTAGATGACATGGTGATTACTGGGGATGATGAGGAAGAGATTGCCAATCTTCAAACACAATTGGCTAGTGACTTTGAAATGAAAAACCTTGGTGGTCTTAGATATTTCTTGGGTATTGAGGTAGCTAGGTCATCACAGGGAATCTTCCTTTCTCAAAGGAAATATGTATTAGACCTACTATCTGAAGTGGGGCTTCTTGACTACAAACCTGCAGATACTCCAGTAATCCAGAATCATAAACTCAGGATACAAGCAGACCAAGCACCAACCAATAAGGACACCTACCAAAGAATAGTGGGGAAGTTAATCTACCTATCTCACACTCGTCCTGATATCGCCTATGCTGTTAGTGTTATGAGTTAGTTTATGCACAATCCAAGTGATGAACACATGGAAGTTGTCGTACGTATCCTTCGCTACCTTAAGTCTTCTCCTGGGAAAGGGTTAATGTTCACTAAAAATAATCACTGTATAGTTTAAGGATATACAGATGCAGATTGGGCAGGGAGTGTGGATGACAAAAAATCCACATCCGGCCACTTTACCTTTGTGGGAGGAAACTTAGTGACATGGAGAAGCAAGAAACATAAAGTGGTATCTCTATCTAGTGCTGAAGCCGAGTTTAGAGGAATGGCAAAAGGGTTGTGTGAACTTTTGTGGTTAAAAAGACTCTTGACTGAGATAGGAATGGCTCCTACTTCTGAGATGAACTTGTTTTGTGATAACAAAGCAGCCATTGCTATTTCTCACAACCCTATTCAACATGATCGCACAAAACACATTGAAGTGGATAGACACTTTATCAAGCAAAACCTTGATGACAAAGTTATTCGATTTCCCTTCGTAAAGTCTGAAGATCAACTGGCTGACATTCTCACAAAGGCTGTTTCGAGTAAAATTTTTTATAATTCACTTGACAAGATGGGCATAAGAGATATCTATGCACCATCTTGAAAGGGAGTGTTAGTGAGTAGTTTGCTTGGTCAGAGGTTTCTTCTTTGACTCTTTGACCAAGGGTAGTTATGTAAATAGTTAAAGTTTGTTTTCTATTCTTCCTTTTATGCTTTCTTGATATAACCGTGTAAAGGAACACTTGAAAGAATAATAGAAAATACAGAACATTCCAAAATTGTCAATAATGAGAAGAAAGTTGTAATGATGAGGGATGATATAAAGAGGCAGCAGAATGGAAAAACAAGGAATCTTAGTTTAACAAATGGAAGCACATATCCTACACTTAAGAACAACCGAAGACCCATCATATGGCCCGGGGGGAATTACTTTGCTCCAAAGGGACGGCAAAGTTACACAATGCAGAATTATGCTAATGTTCTGTGCATCGAATTCGGGCAGGAGAAGAGATGGATTTTACTATGGTGAGTTAGCCCAAATAGCAAACAATTTTGCTCAAGCCGTGAAGCATTGGTTGCACTTTACCGAAAAGTTAATGATATATGAAAACAAGGGTAGTGATACAATTGTTTCGGCAATTAAGAAGCTAATTGAAGCATACTTTAAATTCTTAGCAATTGTCACTGAGCTTACTCGCTTGAAATGGATTGAGTTAACTTCTCATCTGCTCTTCATCAACACAGGGAAAATGAGAGAGATCCTTCATGTTCAAGATACAGTTGTTAAGCCGTACAAGGCTACTATTTTTCTTCATTAATTGGTTAAAAATGCAAATGAGTGTATGGAGCTGGATAATGAAGTTCTATATGATAATTGCATCAGCTTAAATTGACAATTCTTAGCGGGAGTGATTTGAGCCAGCTAACCTCATTAACCATGAGTGGAGTCACTTGCTGCTGCTTTTGAGTCCCTGGTCAACTCAACTCTGACTTCAGGAAACTTGCCCCTCCGAACTGCCGTGAGTTTCAACAGTGGGTCGATGGAGTGATTGTTGGCAATAAGCAGACTGGTTTACCCGAGGGTCATGGATTTATGGACTTCTTTTCGCATGCCACAATTGAGAAAGTATTACAGAATTATGCTGCTATTTTGATGCCTAATACATAGCAACTTTTTCACCTGAACTGGGCATCATTTAGCATGGAAGATAAGCGTTCAGATAATGTTTTCAATCTTTCTATACTTGTAGGAAACCTAGCTGTAGATGTTACAGATAGCATGTTACATGAAACTTTTTCTAGTATATACCCTTCTGTTAAAGCTGCAAAAGTTGTTTGTGATGCCAATACTGGCCGTTCAGAGGGTTATATGTTTTGTCAAGTTTGGAGATGATAATGAGAGGTCATCAGATGATCGGCAATACTTGGCTATTGACAGTCTTTTGCAACTTCTTAAAGACCCACTTACAAGATATAAAGTGATAGATAATGCAGCTCCAATTCTTGTAGATTTGGTTGAACTTAGAAGCATTGGAGGAAAGCTAAAAGTAGGAAAAACAATCATGCAGGCTCAGTTACACAATTACCACAAAATCAAGTACTGTAAATTGCACTTGAAGAGTGAAAAAGCTAAGAGAGCATTAGAAGAATTATGGGATTTGAAGGTAGACAGAGCCAAGAGAGAAAGTTTACTGACTGAACAAGAAATTAGAGAAAAAATGATCATGGCGTGGGGTGTGGCTTTGTGGTTATTTGCTATTTTTCTTTTTCCATGGGCTGCAGAGACGTCCTTGTGGGTACTATTTGCCGTTAGTGCTTTGCTTGCCATGGCAGAGGGAGTGACTCTTCCTTCCATGGATAACATGGTGGCTAGTTGGTTTCCTCAAATAGAACGTGCAAGGGCTGTTGAAATAGCAATGGCGGGATTTCAGCTTGGATGTGCAATAAGGCTCTTCCTTGGTTTTGTTGGTACTCTTGGTATAAGCTTTCTTCGAAAGAGTCAGGGTAACTTTCATGTTGACAGTGTGTTTAATGGTAAAGACTGTTTATAGCTAAAAGGATATCAGATTATTACTGAACTTGTTGACACTCTGTTGGCATTTTTCGAAGAAGCCAATTTCTATAATCCTAGAAGAAACTGATTACACTGAAGAGAATGTCATCCTTCAAGAACCAAAAGCAATAATTTTAAGGCTTGCTTTTACAATAATAGCTAATTACATGGCAAGATGTTTTCTTGTGTTGATTCGGGGCACACATAGTATCAAGGCTACTTTAACAGCAGCTGTAGTACCATTTCCTCATACTGTAATGCACGACGGAGGTGTTAGTGATTTGGTTTTAGGTTATGAACATGGTGGTATGGTTACAACTGTTCATTGGATTGCAAAGTTCATAATTCCTAGACTTCTTGAAGCACTTGGTCGATACCTTCACTTTATTGACTATATAGTTAATATTGTAGTTATTGGAAATACTGATAATGAGCTTAAGATAACTATTTCACTGGCAGTGGATGTAAAGTCAGACCCAGTGGAAAACAAATCACTACATGCAAGAGTTGATTAACCACAAGGGTGAAGGGGTTTGGAAATAGCTGATTCTCAGGATCTCAACCCCTGTTCGATGGATGCTAGTTGGGATTCAATTTTTTGAGCAAGTAATTGGGATAGAAGCTGTCATATTATCTGGCCCAACTCTTGTGTTTATCGCCATCCGTTGCACTCGACAGGTACCTACTAAAAGAAACCTGCAGTTGCAGCTGCTGGTGGGTTCCCTTAATGAGTTCAACACTCATTACCCAACTTTTGACCTTGAGGGCAAGATCAATTCTGAAGGGGAAGGAAATGTTTGGAAATAATTAGCCACGTGTATCTAGGAGTAGCAAATATTGATAGTTTCTTGTTGTAGTGTAATAGGTTCCATATTCTGCTATAGTTTCATGCTTTATATGCTGTAATGGTTTTGGAATATAGATATCAACAACCAAATTCACAAATCTCTTCCCTCTCTTCCTGCTTGGAAGCAGCACTCCTTGAATAGTGCAAATTCTATGAATTCTACCATATCAACCTGCAAGGTACTTCATGGTGTCATCTAACCACAAACCGAATATAGAGACATTACACCTGTCAATTCTCTAGGAAAGTAAGCTACTAAACCAGAAAGCCTGCCCCCATTTGCAAGAAAGGAAAATATACTCCCCCGATTCAATCTCCTCGTTACAGATAGGACACAAAGCTGAGAAGCTACATTTCCTCATTACAGATAGTCTCCATGCAGCTGAAAACACAATTCTAAGCAAAACGTCATCTCAAAGAAAATCCATTAGAGTCTTCGACCAGTTATGGAGTTTGCTTCCCCACTGTTGAGGCAAACAAAGAAGGTGGTTCCAGTTTTCATTTTTGGATGCACAAAAATAAAAAAATAAAAAATAAATAAAAAACAAAGAAAACTTGGTGTGATTTAATCTGGAAATTTTGTGCAGCATAGAGAAAAACAATTGTCTTGAAAAAACAAAATTCAAAGCTAGGAAGAGAAGAAATAGGCTCCAACACAACATGTAAACACATGTAGAAAATGTTTACAATATAAAAGTGCATAAAAATAGTGAAGGCAAAGATTGAATACTAACATCCAGTCATAGTTAAAAGAACAAGCACAAATTTCTCTTTCAATCTTCAAATTCAGAGCAATTCACTAATGAAAAGGAAATGGTATATGAATTAGGGATGACAATTATATCCATACCCAATGGGCACTCGCAAATTTCATCCGCTTGGGTCTGGTTATGGGAACCAATAAATGAGTATGGGTTCACGTCTAAATATGGTTTTAACAATTTTTACGAGTTTGTGTTTGGGTTTAGGTAGCATAGCACCAATCCCGCCATATATATATATATAAATTCCTAACCTTCTCATAATATTGTGGAGGTTAGTAATCTCCACATTTTTTATGAATCAAAAAATCAATTCTCTTTTTAAAAGATGCAATAAATACAAGGGCATTTTAATCATTTTATTTGAAGCATATAATAAATGTAACTGTATTTTTTTCTTTTTATAATAACACAAATGTCTTAAATTCTCTTGTATTTATTTTGCCCTTCAAGTAAAATGACCAAAATACCCTTGCACTTATTGTACCTTTTAAAGAGAAAAAATTGATTTTTTGGTCCAAATGAAAAGTAGAGATTGCTAGTCTCCACAAGACACTGAGGAGGTTAACAATCCATATATGAACACTATGCTACCCCAACTTTGGGACTGTAGCTTTACTTTTAGGATGTCGATTTACTAGTTTTTGTGTTTTTTGCCTCGATTTTTTTTTATTTTTTGACATTAATTATTTGCTATATAATATGTTTTTTTAAAATCTTTTTGAATTTTTTTTTTGAATTTTCTAACTTATGAATGAATAGTTAAAAAAAATTATGAATGAATAGTACAAGCAATACAAATTTTTTTTTAAAATATTCAAAAATATTTTATAAAATTCTTAAAAAAATATATGATATACATAATAATCAATTAATATTAAAAAGTAAAAAAACTAAGATAAAATAATTAAAAATAATTAAAAATAAAAATAAAATGAAAAAAAGAGAGTGGCTGTAGGATAGCCACTCCCCCATATATATAACACTTGAGGAATATACTTTGAATGTACTTATATGTTCTCAATTACTTATGCAATGCAAAACAAAGTGATAATAATTAATTTATTTTAGTCATCAATATATACTATTTTTTTAACTTTTTCCTTTGATTTCTTATATATAGATATTTGTGGTCTTAGTCTTGAAAATATGAAGAAGGCTACATGTTTAAATCATATGAATATAATTATGATGTTGAATTGAAATAATAATTACTAACTATATATTTGTGTAATTGTAATATATATATATATATTTAATAATAATAATAAATACTTCATATTACATTTTTAAGATAATAGTTGAAGATTGATATGAGTTCATATTGTTTTAAATAATTATTCAAAAATAATGCCTATTATTTTATTATTTCAAAATTTAGAATTATGTATATTTAATTTTATTTGATACTTTTTTTTTAGTTTATATAAGTAGATTTTTTGTAGATAAACATTTTTTCTATCCACAATTAGTATTAACGTAACCCAAGGTGATATACTTGATTGTATATATCCATTATCTGGGGAATCTGCAACTGGGCCTTGAATTCTTCTAACTTAGCTGAGGTCATCCTATACTGTGGTAAGAAATGGGTAGCATACCCAAAACAAGGTCAAAAAAGAACTCCACCTCTCTGTCAGGTGGTAAACTGGGCATACTCTTTGAAAACACCCTCAGTTACTCTAATAATTAGCACTTATTCTAGCTCTCTACAACTTTGGAAAGCCGGATCCCGAAACTGAACCTCCTTAATATGGTGTTATACGTGACTGGTGTGGATGCCTAAGTGCATCATTTCCTTTCTTGATATTGTAATATCACTTATAGTTCACCTCCTTTCTTTTTTTCGTGTCTCTCACGCTTTACATTCTGATCCAATTTCTTTGACAATCGAGTTCAACTATATTTCAATTATTACCACCACATGATAAATCATTGCTTATATTTCATAATTCCCCAAACTTCCTTCGATTCTTACTCATAACATGCCTCCCCCTTCAACTTGATTAGTGCCTAATCTTAATTCAGAATTACAGTGACATCTAGTTTACCACTAGAGAAGGTCCAGTCGACCGAAATTGTTAGTTTGGCACATTACTAAACCAAGCCAGGTACCTTCTAATATAACCACTTTTAGTTCATTTTGTATATTTAGTTTCCTTCAATCCAGTACCTTGCTCTTATGGCTCATTACTTTCAGTGTTCCTAAGATTGACCCTTACGAATCCTTCACATCTCTTTAACTTGTTCGCTTAACGTAACATTCTTCACAAGGTACTAATATCTTTCATTTACACCAGACCAACCCAACTTCTATTACCTTTGGCCAAAACCCTTTTCAATATGTTTCTTCCTTCCAATTGACCTTATTATTTCCATCTTGAATTCCTCCCAATTTGATAAATTAACATGTTTTACAAAATCATCCTTGTTACCATCTTCCCCATTGCCTTTACCAATCGCTGCTTAGGGCATGCTACCAATATTGTGTTGCTAAAATTTTTATGCTTACTCTTTAATCTTTTTCATTGCTTGCTTTATACCTTTACCTTTAGGTAAGACCTGCATTTTGAATTCCCTTCCTTTTTATACTCAACCCTTGACGAGAATCCAATGCACCTTACCTATTCCGTTCTTATCACTTATGTGCTCCATCACCGATCCTAATCATACCTACAGCCCGATTCCATCATTGATTCTTCTACGTACTCATATCTTATCTTCGCCACAAGAATCTTGCCATAGGTTATAATGTCGCCCTAGACTTAGCTTTTCACTCTTATTTTCATCCTCCTCACCAACTTTCTTGCTCTATTGTCCAAATCTTGAAACACTTTATACTTATTCTTGCAATCAACTATATGTACTCTTCTCAGGTTCTCATAGTAGCTCGCTAACGACACCCTTAATCTTTCATTATCAAGCATGGCTCTTAGTAGTTCCATTGCATTTAATTATTATTTCATAACTTTTACTATACAGGCCATTACCATTCACTCACTATTACTATACAAACCTTGGCATTACATTTTCCCTTGTTTGCACCGAAATTACCTTCTCATCACCTTGGCTCTTTACTTCTCTAACCAAAGTTTCGTCTTAGAACTTTCTTCTACATATTTAACTATTCATTTAGGTTTACTATAACATACTTAGTTTTGTTCTCTCTATTTGCATACACAAGCACGAACTAAGATTATGTATACTGACTACCTCATGGTTTGCATTGTCGAATATTTACTCATCTTCTCAAATGAATTCAATTTTATTTAGAGTAAAATACTCATCATTCCCTTGAAAGATGTTTTAATTACATAATTCTTCACTCTATTTTAAAAATATACACTCAACTATATTTAACTTAATTTTGTTAAAAATCACTACAAAAAAAATGACTTTTTGTGACGACTTTTTTCGTCACAAAAAGTACTGAAAGTCGTCACTAATGATATTT
>JASKGM010093327.1:0-13112 GCA_034509205.1 Ceratonia siliqua
GTAAGCACAAAATGATGGAGAACTAGCCGAGGAAGAGAGAGAGTTGGAGGAAGAAAGTTTAAACCTTCAAGAAGAGTATGGCTGAGAGATATTATACAGAAAAACCAGAATTATACTTGACTGGAAATGAGCTAAAAGTCAGCTAAAAGCAAAACAGACAAAAAGCAAGAAATTTTCGGAAAGGTAAAGAGAAATCTGGGTAAAGGTTAGATGAAATATCTCTATGTCATGGTGATAAAGAGAGCCACGTAAGTATCCTAAGGAAAAGCTGAAATTTTACCTAAAAACACATTAACAATATAATACCTCTTCGGACAATTAGCTTCTAATATTATCTGGACCAATTCCGGGAACAATGGAAAGTTTCTCAAAAGAGAGCTAATATATTTAACAAAAATCATCATAAATAAGAAGGTTGCCAGTCTGAAAAATGTTTAAATAATTGAGCATTCGACGTTGGCTTTTGGAGATGCAATTATGTTATTTGTCTTTTCTTACAATTTCCCACTATTTGTCTTTTGTCTTTCTTTTTTTTTCTAGGAAATTTTTTTTACATATTTAATTTATTACATCATGGTTATCTTGAATCAATTATTTACAATAAAGAAAGTTTCTTTGGGTTAAACTAAAGAATAAGGATAAAATTGGTGGCATTACACAATAAAAAAAAAACTTTGAAGGAATTATTTTTATTTTTTATTATTATTATTTTTCTCTAAAATTTCATTCATAATTTATCATAGGTAAAAAGGGCATTACATTTATAAAGGATGAAAAAAAAAACTTGCCACCAAATAAGAATATGGTGCCTGTGGGCACCATGTAAGAATTTGGTGCCTTATTGAATACTAATAAATAATTTTTCCTTGTTTATGGTTAACTATTAAAGATTATGTAAAATTCGTCACATTTTTTTAATAAGACAGACAAAGCCCAAAAAAGGAAATTTGCAATGCAATTAACCTTGGGACAGAAGTCCCACCATATCATTTCATGACAATTTTTTTTTATGTTTAAATTCTTGTGCTCTAATTTTTGGTTCCCAAAGGACTTCCCCATCTTTTATTTTTGGTTTATTTAGTTTCGACTATACTTCAATTTTAAACTCGCAACTCTCAATATTATAAACGACTTTAGTACCAAGCAAAAGCTCATTGATAACTGTTAATAGTTATTTTCTATGAAGCATCATTGTACTAATTTAGCAAATCAGTCTCATTCCATTTTAATTTTGATTATGATATAATTTAAAGCATAAGTACATTTTTTGTATTCTTGAAAGTGTGGTACTTCTTCTATTAGATCTGTACCACATGACACTTTTCACTAAAAAAGTACGTAAATCCAGCAAAAAGAATACCATACTCTCAGGAGCATTAAACATTTTGACCCTCTACACTTTTTGTGTCAACTGTTAATATAGTATTGTACTTTCATTTCCAAACATTTTGCATTCAAGAACATTTAAAAGAAAATATATATATATTAAATCTTGGACCATGAAACAGTCCCACAAGGAATTCCCCATACAGTTTCTCCAAACTTCTCTCAACAAGACAAATTTCAATAACATGATTTCCAAACTTGACATAGATAAGAAAATAGTTGATCATTCTGTTCAAAAATCTCAACCTTCCACTATTGCCAAAGACTTCAAACCCAGAAGGTACTTTTGGTTTTGAATTTGATTTATTTAATTTTGATTCTTGTGATTTATCTTATTGTGGTGAAAAATGAAAACTGGCAGTTGTGTCTATACGTGTTGGTTTTTTCTTTTCTTTTTTTTTCCTGGGTTCCTTGAAGATATCAAGTTGAGGTATTTGAAGTTGCAAAAAATAGGAATACCATAGCAGTGCTAGATACTGGTGCTGGAAAGACTATGATAGCTGTGATGCTTTTAGGCATATTGGTCAATTTATGAAATCCACCGGCCAAAAGAAATTGATTGTTTTCTTGGCTCCTACTGTCCATCTTGTCAACCAGGCATGTTCTTTCAACTGTACCATCATCTACTATTGTGATTTTGATTATTATTTATTTTATATTACAGTCCGGTGGTTTGGATCGGCTTACGAGAAAATACTATGTTTCATAGTTTCATTCCCTTGGCCAAATTTCTTTCTTTGCTAGATTTTTAAACCCTGTATTATTTTTGTTTTCGGTATTTACAAAAGAATAAAGGAAACTTCCATAATAGAATTTATGGCAGATAGATTTTGAGAAAGTGGTCTTTTTTTTTGGTAGCAATTTGGGGTCATTAGAGATTACACAGATTTGGCAGTGGAAGAATACCATGGAGCCAAGGGAATAGATGACTGGAATTCAAATTGCTGGGAAAAGGAAATTGAAGAGCATGATGTAAGCCTCCATCTTCTTTTTCTTACTAGTCCTACTATTTCACTTTCACTTTGCTCTCATAGTTCAGTATTCTCTTTTCTCCTTACAAATCAATACTCTTTTTTCTTTTGCTTTATTTTTCCTTCCTTTATATCTCTAGTCTAAGACATTACTAGAATGAGGGAATAGAGAGAGAGGGAGAGAGATACAAAGAAAACTGATTATATATAATATCAAAGTTGGAGATGAATTCTTATCCGAACTTCTGTTCTTCCATTTCTTGAAAGTCTTGTGTCAGTTTTGCTGCATAAACTTGTAAAAATATAAGATCTTTTTCAGTTAGAGGGACAAAAGGAAACAAAGAAGTTGATGATGAATAACCATTAAGAGACCAGAGTCGGCTTTTCTTAGAATATCTAGTAGGTGACTTTAATACATGAATATCATTACTTAACAATCTCAAACCTTATGTTAGCAGCATCAGCAACTATGTGAACCTCAAATAACCATTGAGGAATATCCTGTTTCTTTACTTTGCTTTCTGAACGTAATTAGTTAGCTAAATTCCTTGATTATTTATTGTGAAATATGATTAATGCTATTAAATATTCAGCAGCAAAATTTCGCTCTGTTTAGTAAGCAAGATAAAGTAAATTTAACTTAGTGATTTAGGAAAAGATAATATATTAAGATATTGTGATCGTTTAATGAATTCTTATTCCAACTTCAAAGAGTTCAGTTAGAACATTAAATTAATTATACATGCCATTCTTGATAATAATAAGACTTAAAAACATTTTGGCTAAAACCTCATTTTTGTCCCTAAAATTTGACTCAAGTTTCAATTTAGTTGTCCCAAATCTTTTTTTTTTTTGGGTGCTAATTTAGTCCCAAATGTTTCCAAACTGTGTCAATGTCGTCCTTTTGGTTGGCGCTATCCAAATAGTTAATGGAAAGTGATGATGTGTAGCCTACGTAGCTAACTATGAGCACAATTGTTTCAATTTAATTCTTCATATATTGGAATTGTTTCAAATTAGTCTTTAATGTTTCAATATGTCTATCTCAACATTTTCATATATTACTATCACTAACATATTATTTTCACAATTGGCAGTGTGAATTTGTTGCTTAATGTTGTTAACAAATTATGTCCCCCTTATAAATGACAATGAGGAAAAAATTCCATGTCCAATAATTGGTATAATGGTTTGTTTCTATTTTTAGTTGTTGCAAGTTAGTTGTTTAAATGTAATGAGATTTTGGTATATCTTGATTGTGAAATGAGATAGGTTATTCAATTTGTCTGCTTTAAATTACTTGTTCTCTTATTTTGTGTGCTAATATGACAATGAATTTTTCTCTCATTTTCATTTATAATTGGTGACAGTATGAAAGAATAAATTGAAACATTAAAAACTAAATTAAAACACTTAAAAAAAGGACTAAATTGAAATAGTTGTACTCTCACTTAGGCATGTAAGTTACATGTCAACACTTGCTATTAATTATTTGGACGATGTCAACAAAAAAGACGAGATTGATACAATTGGCAAAATTTGGGACTAAATTTACACGTAAAAATGATTTGGGATTAAATTGAAACTTGGGTAAAATTTTAGGGATGAAAATAGGGTTTTAGCCATACATTTTTATTTAATGTCAATGCTTTCCTATGGTTATCACATCATATAAGCTATGTTTCCAAGTATCTAGTTCTAATATTTCTTCTTATAGCAAATGTCTTTTCTTATACAGGTAATGGTTATGACACCACAAGTTCTCTTGGATGGCTTAAGAAAGGCATTCTTCAAAATGAAAGCAGTTAGTTTGTTAATTATTGATGAATGCCATCATGCTAGTAGGAACCATCCTTACGTTAAAATAATGAAGATTCGTAACAGATTATGCTGCAGAATATTTCTCTCTGTTGTTGTTTGTAGTTCCTATTCACTATACTTATCTTCTTATAGTTTTTCAAACTCAAGTTAACTTTTAACTCTTATGAGTTTACGTGTGCATATAATTAATTAGAGTTAATGATGTAGTATATTTTGCTATAGAAAGGGGTTAGACGTACCTAAGAGGGGTTCACTACAGTAATTTTATTTTTATTTTATTTTATTTTTATTGATATTTTATTTTTAGTATTTAGTATTTATTGATTTATCTAATTGCCTTTATTAGATAATATCTTATTTTATTTTATTTAAGGTTAGAGAGTATTTTTTTTCATTTAAATTAGGATACTATGCCTACAAAGGCTACTGTTAAAGATTTCAGATCAGATTTTGATTAATAATAATGCTACAAAATTTATTTAGAGAGGTTTTTCCTCTATTCTTGAAGGGTTTTCAATGTGTTTGGAACCTTAGTCTTGCTTCTGTCTGCGTCAATTGGTATCTGAGCATGGATTTGCCAGGGTTTGATGGCCAATCACAGAGGAGAAAGTGAAAGGCCCGCTGATGTTGATCATGTGATGGATGCCGTTTGAGCTACACTTGACTCATATGGATAGTAAGTCATCGAAATTTGTGACTTGCTAGTTGAATTGAGTCTTAAAATTGATGGAAGAGGGACTAATATCGGCATAAGAGTTGTGGGATTTTCCCACAACCCAAATGCCTTAAATACTGGTATAGAAAGGGATGACCAAGGCAGGAATGGCCCTGTATTAGGGCAAAACACCTAATGGAAATGTTTTCAGGAATTAAAACAAAATGGGAGACATGGTTTTCATGGCAGAAATCAAAGGGGAATGGCAAATTTTGATACCAAAGCAGAGGAAGAAACTGATTGTGAACATGGTTACTACAGGGGACAACATAGGGGATATGACAATTAACAACGAGGCCAAAATAGGAATTATGATGATTTTAGATTAAAAGCTGACATCCCTAATTTCTATGCAAACATGCATATTGAGGGTTTCCTTAACTGGGTATCAGAGATTAGGAGATTCTTTGAGATGATGGAGGTCTCAGAAGAATGGATGGTAAAACTAGTTACCTTTAGGCTCAAGAGTGTAGTCGTAGTATGGTGGAATTAGTTGCAAAGAACTAGAAGATGTTAAAGAAAGAATGCAACCCATATATGGAGAATGAAACAATTACTTATGGGGAGGTTTTTACCACCAGATTATGAACAACACCTCTTTCTGCTATACCACAATTGCACATAGGGAAATAGATCAATAACGGAGTGTACTGCTGAGTTTATCAGGTTATCCATAAGAAATAATTTGAATGAATCTGAGCATCAACGAGTAGCCTGATATATGCATGGTTTGCAAGCTAGTATTCAAGAGAGGATCGGATTACAGGTTCTTTGGATAGTGAAGGTGGCCCACAATATGGCTTTAAAAGACAGGAGGTAGACCAAATTACCCACGGAGAACATGGGTAGAGAATAACACCTAAGGTAAAGGTGAGACCCACAACCTACTCTCCCCGAGCAGCCTAGGCCTACAGGAACTCAAGCTCGTGAAGTTGGTAGTAGAACGCCTATTAGTTAGAATCAAGCAACCGGATCTACTAATTAGGACCAACCTATGAACTTTAATCATTACACCAGGCCATCAACGGGGAAGTGATGTGGTAAACCAGGCATCATTCGAATAAGTATCCAACAAGGAAATTGGTGAACTTGATTGAGCCTGAGAATGAACCTGAAGAAAAGGGAGAGCAATTGGTGTACAAAGATGGAGTCTATGAAGTAGCTCAAAAGAATGAGTTAACTTGGTTGTGCAACGGGTTTTATGTGCAGCCAAGTAAGGAGAATTACCCCTGAGGTTTAGTATTTTTAGGTCTTCGTGTGTGGTTGAGAATAAGGTATGTGATTTGATTGTTGATAATGAGAGTTGTGAGAACTTCGTGTCTAAGGAATTAGTAGAGCACCTGAAGCTACCTACGAAACCTCATCCCTCACCCTATCTAATTGAGTGGGTGAAGAAGAGACCAATAATGAGGGTAACTGAAGTTTGCAAGATTCCCATTTCGATAGGGAAACATTATAGGGAAGATATTGAGTGTGATATTTTGGATATGGAGGCTTGTCATGTATTGTTGGGAAGGCCGTGGTAATATGATGTGAATGCCATATATAAGGGCTGGGAAAACATGTATTTATTCACTTAGGGAGGCTATAAGATAGCCATGGTCCAGCAAGAAATATTAGTACTAAGGCCAAGTCTTCTAGAGCAGAGCTGCAAGTCAAAGTTAAGGGGAGGATGGAAGGTACTAATGTTAAGTATAAAGTTGCATCAGATTAAATTAGGCGTTGCAAGGAGTTCAAGAAGGAGTACGTTTATCCCGACATAAACTCGAGGGCGAGTTCTTTTCAAGTGGAAGAGACCGATGCAATATACTTTGCCATAGAAAGGGGTTAGGCATGCCTAAGAGAGGGGTTTACCGTAGCAGTTTTGTTTTTATTTTATTTTTTATTGATATTTTATTTTCAGTTTTTAGTATTTATTGATTTATCTAATTGTCATTATTAGATAATATCTAATTTTATTTTATTTAAGGGTTAAGAGTCCTTAGTCATTTAAACTAGGGTTAGAGAGTCATTTTTCATTTAAATTAGGATACTATACCTATAAAGGCTACTGTTAAAGATTTCATATCAAATTTTGATTAATAATAGTGCTGTAGAATTTATTTAGAGAGGTTTTTTTTCTATTCTTGAAGGGTTTTCAACGTGTTTGGAACCTTAGTCTTGCTTCTGTTTGCATCAGTTAACTAACATGCAAAATTGGACCCTTTCAAACTGGGTGGTCAAATTCTTTCTAAAATCTTTAAACTTGCATGAAACTCACGAGTCTATATGTGAGTTTAACGAGTTTATATCTACATTTATTTTGAACCATTTTGAGACTATTTAAATGTTGAATGAACCCAAATACTAAAAAATCTAAAAATAACAAAAATAAAGTGAAGCAGTGTAAATTGGAGAAAAGGTCTAAAAGCTGCTTGAATCACATCCCGGTAATGTAGAGTTAAAATATTGAATATTAGTAATAGATATTGCTGGAGAATAATCATCTGTTTTGTTGAAGTTTCAATTTAAGGTAATATCTTATTGTTAAAGGGAGAATTATTACCATAATCCTTTTTCTGTCCAGGAAGTTTATCACACATCTAGAGACAAGCCAAAGATTTTGGGAATGACAGCATCACCAGTAGTTGGAAAGGGTAAGAATTTGTTGTTTGTTTTTAAGAAAAGTTGGTTAGTTGAAGTTTTCATGGCTTTGATGTTCTGTACCTACCTCAATGGCTACCATGAAGAGGTTGCAAATTGAAATTTATTCTTATCTTTTTCTCATAATTTTCACTCTTTCTGTTTTAAAACACAAGTTGGGCTGCAAGTTGGAATAATGCTTATTTATGTAACCAAAAACTAAAAAATCTTATATATTGGGTCTGCCTTAGGAATCTTTGTGAAATACATATATGGCTACGTGCTCTATAGAACTGTATAAGGGATTGACTTTAATTTGCTTAGGCAAAACAGGAAGAAAAATTGGAATGGAGAAAAGTAACATAACTATAATTTTGTATATAAATCTTTCCACATGTTATAGTAAAAATGAATCAACTTTGCTTTAGCCAGTGCTATTTTATTCTGGTTTAATGGCAAACAAAAACATTATTGCAGATATATTTTCACATTATTCTATCAATAAAGGCACTTACTAACCAATGTCTTAAGGGGAGTAGTTAATGGAGAATAATTGAACTGGTATTGAGCAAATAATTGAAACTTAATGAACTTGGAAAGAAAGATCAATGCAATGCAAAAGTCAAAACAAAACAATTAATGTATTAGTGCCCATGCTACTTAGTTGCGCCATCATGAAACCTTCTCCTTTGATATATATTTCTCTGACTTTGCCACATCCAATTTGCTTCCCAGATTATATTCATGACCTTAACTCCAAAGATTTTCTTGCCTTAGATTTTTTCTGAACTGATCAGTTTTTAATTGGTTTTGTCCAAAAGTTTTCAGAAGGGTTCCTAGTCTGCTAAGTACTTAATATAAACACAGGGAGGAAATAGCAAATTTCTTGATATTTATGTACTTTTAGGAGAATTCTGCTGCATCTTACATTCTCATAATATGCTTGTGGACCTAAGACCTAGTGTTGTATTTTGAAGTGTCATATGGATTCTAAATTCAACTTTCTACATTAGTTATCTCATCCACCATGGACTGCAAGGGTCAGATGTCTACTCTCGAAAGCATTTTGGATTCTCAGGTTATATAGATAGACTGCAGTGTTTTACATCATCCATGGATTCCATTATGAAAATCTCAAATGTTGTCCTGTAGATTTATACCCTTAAAGACAGGACAGAATTGGAAATATGTGTGCCCTCAGCTACAGAAACTTACAGATTCTATGATCAAGCACGATTTCCTAGTCAAAATCTAAAACTAATTATGGAAGCTCTATGGTCTAAGGTACTTTATGATTGTAAAACACATTTTTTCACATTCAGAGGTACATACCAGATGTGTAGACAATAGAATAATAGATGTATATATATAATTCAATGTGTACATATTGTTAGAAGTTAATTCAGAATGTTCTAGACACATGATGCATGAACCATGATCCAGAAATCTAGGCACTATATCCATAAAATAAGGAACTAGTATTAATTCCTTGAAATACGACACTTTGTTTTTATTAGTGTTAGTGCTTAGTTATTGTAATGACTCTATAAAACTCTTAAGAGTACTATATAAGAGATAGAAATGTGTAGGGCTCTTTGTATCACCATGTATCACTTAATATCACTTGGTACGACCAGAAATCATCAAAGACCAACCAAAATATATGACCCGACCAGACTATTTGTCTTTTAGACGTTTCATTTATGTCAAATTCGAGTAACTAAAATATCAGTGTAAACACCTGATTTTGTCCAGGTTATTTTTTTATTTAGAAAAAATACAAAAAAATTTAATTATTAGAAATGTTAAAATAATAAAAAAAAGAAGAAAAAAAAGAAGAAGAAAATAAACAACATAAAAAGGGGAATAAAAAAAAGAAAAAAGGGGGTCCAGCCCAAAAAAAAAAAATCCGGCCCAATTACCCACCTGACCCGTCTTCCCAGACCCGGAACTGCTTGACCCGCCTACCCAATCCTCTAAAATCCCTAATTCCCAATTTGTGCCAATCCCCAAATCCCCGCGCCTTGTTTCTCTGTGTCACCGTTGCCTCTGCCTGAAACAGCGCCTCCCTTCCACGATGGTAACTCCACACTCCTGGATTGACTCTCAGATCGCGGGGATTGGCCTTCTGCTAGCAAGATTGGCTCTCTGACCACTCTGCTCGTGGGATTCTTTTCGCTGTTGGTATGGGATTGTGTCTCCCAGTTGAGTTATAAAAGGTAATGCTTGAAAGGGCGAAAGGGGGAGAGTTCTCAGAAAACCAGGGGAAATGTGAGAAAAGGGGACAGCAGAACAAGGATTTCAGGGAAAAAAGGACCGAGGAGTGAACCAACAGAACACCGAAAGAAGACAATCGAGAAGACCGAGGTGAGTTTGGGGGAAGAAAGGCTGAGAGCTGAAGTACGGTGATTTCTGGAAAACAGATGAGAGAAAACCGAGAAGGAAAGGAGACCCAGAGGAAGCCCATTGATTCTGAGTTCTTCCTTGCGCATAATCTGAGGCATAGTATCTGTTTTTTTTTTTTGCTTCTGTTTTTTTATTTTGAATAAGAAATACTGCTAAATCCTTTGGCCCCAAGTTAGTGATTTGATACTGACAAGGTTGTTTCGGTTTGATTTATTTATAAGGCTTCCCTTCTTAATTGTGCTTGTTCATGTCTATTGCCTTTGTGTATCAGTTTGGGTTGACTCTGTTTATCTCCTTCTATGGGTTGGATTGATTTGACTTTGAATGGGAAATCATCTTGGCAAGTGTCTGTTTATATGCTCTAATAGCATGCTTTATGCTATTTTAATTTGAATAAGACAAGTGGCTGTTTGAGTTTTTATTTAGATTACTACTCATCTGAATTAAATATGTCGTCACTGCTGGGTTTGATTTAAGCATGTTTTAGCTGGTTTGGATGGAAGTTTTAGCTTTTGGCTTAATCAAGTAGATGGAAAACCGGTTTAAGAATATGTAAATGCTACGTTTGGAAATAGAGGGTCACATGTACATTGATTCGCTGTTGTTCTGGCTGCTGAAACTTAGTTAATGGTCTTTAATTCTTGTATGCTAATGGCTGTTGAGAATCTGAATTGTCCTGGATCAATTTTTTTTTAGTCCTGACCGATACCACTTTAGTCCTAGAAATTAATTCAGATGAACCTAAAATTGATCCTCACTAACTTTAGTTTATAGTTGATCCTGGCTTATAAAAGTCCTAATCTGTCAAGGCAAGAAACCAATACTGACTTGTGTCTTCATTAAAACTGAATAATCCAAACTGAACTCATGGTTAGTAGTCTTGACTTTGCTAGGTTTGGATTTTTTATTGGCTCAAATGGAAAATGTCTCTATTTTACTAGGTCATTATATGGAGAATTGTTTTCCTACAATGGATAGGCTATATGTGAAAATTTATCTTCTCTATAGATCCAACTTTTCATAAATAATATGTGAAAAATTATTTTTTCATATTGTTTTGAGTTTTATATGAAGGTTAATCCTTCTATACTGTCTCAGTCCATCTCAAAACCCGGGTTAAAGTGAATTTGGGGACTCTATCCAAGATGATTTCTAAAATAGGCTCCAAGGGCCTCTATAAATTAATTTTTCCAAATGGGCTTTAAAGGGCCCAGTAGCAAAGCCTAGAATTTAAATATGGAGTTCAAGGCCCATTGAGATTGAAAAGGGGTTTCAAAAAGAAAGTTTATTGAAATTGGGGACCTATAAGCTCAATTAAATATATATATATATATTTTGGAGGTTTGAAAGTCAGTTCAGAAATATGAATTTTGGCTCAATACTTTCCATAACTGAAATTTGACCTCTAATATTTTTTGGAAATTCATAATTTAACCCCCAATACTTTTAAAATTCATAATTAATCCAAATACTTTCTATAACTCAAATCTGGCCCCTATACTTTCAAAAACAATAGCTTGACCCCTATACCTTCAGAAACTCGAAATTGACTCTAATACTTTCAAAAATATTATTTTAAATTTCAAACATTATATGGAGAAATACTCTCCCATTCTGTCAAGCTTTATGCGGAAATTTGTTTTCCCATATTGTCTTCATTCCTTAAACATTATGTCGAGAATTATCCTCCTATTTTGTCAGGCTTTATGTGGAATTGATTTTTCCATATTGTCTTATTTTCTCAAACACTATGTAGGGAACTAATCCCTCATTTTGTTGGACTATATGTGGAAACTTAATTTCCTATATTGTCTTAATTAAATTTTAATCAAATTAAGTCGAACTACATGGACCTTGATCCCTTAAGGGTACGTAGGCACTTACACAGTAAGACAGGTCCAATTTTCTTATTTCTTTATTTTTCTCTCAAAATTAAAATAATGAAAAGGAGTAATTCAAACACAATAATGAATTTAAGCATAAACAAATTTAGGGTAACCATCCTCAGGGATGGACGTTGTGGGGTGCCTAACACCTTCCCCACACGTAATTAGACTCCCAAACCCATCCTCTGGTTTCAAGGGCCAGTTTTTGGATTTTAAAAGGATCCCAATTATCCTTACAATTAATTAGTGGCGACTCCAATTTTTATCTCTGTATTTTTCCCTTTTATCGTCATGAGGGTCACGACGGTGGTATTTTCCCCATTCGTCACATTGTGACAGTTTGGCGACTCCACTGGGGATGTTAGAGAGCCAAGCCCTTAATAATTTGCTTGTGCTTAAAAAATAATAATAATAAAAATAAAAAAATGTGTTTGACACCCTTTATTTGTATATTATTTATTTCTGTAATTATTTTAGTCTGTTGTATATTTATGCTTTTGCAAGTTGGTTATCTATTATATGTGTGGTTGTTTACAGCTTTCCTTATTGCATGAATTGTGAGAACCATAGGGTAGATGACGATAACTGCTATATCTGTATACACCCTAGGGTAAATGACAAAATACTTGCTCTATTATGTTGGTTTGGGTTTCTTTTCTGGGTAAATATCAAGAATGAAATTCATGTGTTCTTCACACACATTGAGCACCATACACTACCCTTGCACACACAGTTGGGCCCTATACCCGGGTCTATGAAAGCCCTAGGTTAGAATTGGAGGTCGCGTAATGATGCTCGGTGGGATTTATTCTCTGGGGTATTTATGAAAACCTCCACTCAAATTGTTAATTCACTTGTTCAGTTGGTTACATATGGAGGTTCTGTCCACCTATGTAATGCAGCTAGGAAGTTGAAATCCTTACTGAAACAATAAGGGCAGTCTGTTTTAAAAGACCATTCCACTAGGATGATGAATCTGCCATGAAGCCAGTGCACTATTAATCTGACCCTAGAAGCTACCTCGTAGTTAGGGGTTGACCATTCATGGTACATATAGTTACCATAAAGCCAACCGAAATAGGACAATGAAGAGTGTGTTTCATCTCCTCACCGCCTCTTTAAATATTGCATTTCATTGCTTTGAACAGTCAATCCAAAAAAAATTTTAAATTAAAATTAATTAAAAAAAATTTTTACCAAAAAGATTTTACATGATTTGTGCTGTTTTATGGCATTCTCATCATTTTCCATTACCATTCTGGGTTTTTATGTCAATGTCTTTAAATCATTGAAGCTAAAATATTG